>JAGFMF010011718.1:4332476-4379522 GCA_019455555.1 Galemys pyrenaicus | reverse complement strand
CCTGGCCGGCAGCAGGGATCAAACTCGTGCTGCAGTGGCTGCGATTTGCTTCGTAGTGCGTTGCTTAACCCACTGCGCCACCAGGGGAGGCCCTCATTGTTGTTTTTTTAAAAAAAGATTTATTTATGCATACCAGAGATGGGGTATAGGCCAGAGTTGCGGAAAAGATTCACCAGAGACAGAGTGGGGAGCAGAACAGGCAGATCTACTGAAATACACTGCTGAGGGGAGCAGCAGGCTAGACAGGAGAGGTCTGCTGCATCATGTGGTTCAGCTCCCTGACTGGGGATCAAAACTCATGCTGAAAATATTTTAATTAAAAAAAAAAAATTAAAAAAAAAAACAACTCATGCTGTAGTAGCTGCTGATAGCTTCATAGCACTGAGACTTAACCCTTGCACCACTGAAAGGCCCATCTGTGTCAATGTTGGATTTCTTTGTTTTGTGATAAAGACAGAATTTTTCATTTGCTCTTAGCCAAAAGGCCAAGAAGTGATTAGACTTTTTTCTTTATTCAGATAACACTGTTTCACAACACTACATGTGATACAGAGGTACAGGCTTACACCTCCTCAGACACCTGTCACCATAGCACACTCACCAAGGGACCCACAGCCCTCCGTCACAGTTCACTATGCCCCATTTCCAGTGTATTAAATTTATTTCTTATTCACAGCCTTGAAATAGAATTTTTAAATAGTCCTTCCTAATATGTTACTATTTTCTCATTACTATACAATCTTTAACCTAGCTTCCTAACAGCTTTTAAGTACTTTCCTTCTAATTTTATGAAATAAACCATAATTTCTATGATTAATTTCACCCATGAACATGTCACAGGTATTAAAAAAATGGAGAAAGAATAAATATTGTAGAAACTATAATGGTTATTTTTAAAAACAGACTTTTAAGGTGTCAAAATTAGAAAAGTTTGCATTAATAGCCCCACTGCCAACATGTTTTTAGTTAAAATACTGTACAAGACCAGAAGAAAACTGTTCCTTTTCCTGCTTATTTTGTAAGCTGATCCATTTAATATTTCTAAAGACCACTGGTATATTCTTCCCCAAGGCTTAATCCCCTTTGGCCAACTTCACCACCCCAGCCCGAAAATGCCTCAGGTAGCAAGCGGAACATGTTCAAAAACAACAAAACAGTTAGCTAAAAATGCCAAGACTCCTGAATCATCATCTTACCTCAGACTCATCTGTAGATTCTTCTAGAGATCCGGTTTCCTACAAAGCATACACAGGAAAATAATCAGAACAGATGACAAATGGATAAAAAATATTTGCAAGAGTAAAGTGTCCTCATGTCCCCACCTCTCCTTTACTGGAGGTAATTTGCAATTACAGTTTAAAGGACTCACATGTCCCTGCTCTCCCAGGCCCCTTGCAGCCTCTGCACACCCCACAGGACAGAGAGGTTGCACTAGGGCCACATGGACCCACTGTTCTAGCTGACCTCCCTCCAGCAGTCAACAAGTCAGCAAATGACCCCAGGAATTGTTATGGGAGTGCAAGGAGGTGTTTCCCTAAAAAATGAAATCGGTCTAGCAAAGCAGTCTTACTGATCTCAGGAGGGAAAAGGAAACTGCCATTTCAAATTATCTATAACCCAATTTTTATACAGAAAGCTCTTATGCTATTAATTACTGTGCTATTAATCTGGCACAGTCAAAATGATTGTCTTGCTTAAACAGCTTTTACAAAAGAATTCCCTTACAGAGGTACAGATCAGACACTGTGCAAACAAGCTGTATAATTTACATTCACTCTTTAAACCATTAACTGGGAGACAAATTCTGCCATTTAACACAGTTTCCCTCTTGCTAGACAATGAATCTTGCTGCTCTGGAGAAAACAAAGCAAAAAGGGAAAAATTGACTTGATCCTGCTAATCTCTCACCTGTCCACTGGAAGAGAGAATCTGCTGATGCCACGCATCCTCAAAGAGGTCAGCAAAATGAAGATTTACTTAACGTACTTATAGATATCAATAGCAATAAAAGGTTACAACTAATATGCTGACACTGAATGTAAGCATTTTACAACAATCCATGAAATAAAGAACCAAAAAAAAAAGGGGCAAAGACATCTTTTTCAAGAAAAAAAAAAAAAGAACATTTTAAAGAAAGATGTATATATTACTCAATACAACTTGAATAACAGGATAAATGCAAATATGGTGCTTGGAAACATTTTAACTTTATTCATTGAAAATCAGTAATAACCAAGCAGGTGTCATTCAGTCTCTGGAAAGATTGAGTAATACAGATCCTGCCTTCAAAGGTCATCTGAAAAATTGGGATGAATGTTACTTCTCATTAAGAATGTTACTCTAGTTACAACATTATCCTGATGAACATGAGAATCTCCTCTACATCTCATGCAGTATGTTTAATTTAATGTTAGCCTAAGTCTTAAAATGTTCTCATTAATTTGGAGCTGTAGTTTCACGAACAGTAATTTTTGTTCTTAGCACCAACAAGACACATAAAATCCAAATATTCGACTTGACAGTTCTCCAGAGAATAATACATTTCATGCCACCCTTCTCTGTTTGTTCTCTGTGCTAACCATCCTAGTTCCATGTTTTAGTACACTTACTGTTCCCTGTCTTTTGGACACATTCCACTCAATATTAGTAGTTGCTATTCTGATAGCTTTACAATCTATTTTAAATTATTCATAATGCTAAAAAATGTTTTAGACATAGCATTTTGAAATTTCTTAATGACCCCTTAGGTAAGAAAACTGAGGCTTAGAGGTTGAATTTAATAACTTCTAACATGCCTTTCAGCTCCAAGAGTCACTGTATATTGAGTTAGTAATATTAGCAAAACAAGACTCCCATCTGTGCTAATAACCACACCTAAATCATCCCTAATTCCCAACTCTAGAACTCTAAAAGGACACTTGATTACTCTTTTCTTAAAAAAATTGCATTAAACCTGAGGAAAATTTTATTTCCTTAAAGTCCATTCAAACAAGCAGAGGTAAAAGTGCAAATGTCCCACTTGCATGTCATTAAAACAGAAACATAAATGATTTCAGTCCAAAAACTCAAAATCAAATGATACTCTCATTCCTCACGAGAAGGCAGGCAGTGCCAGAATCTGAGGTCTCAGACCGAGTCTTCAGGAAAAACTAGGCTCTTATGGCTGCTGACTCAACCGAGAACATTTACTCCAGGCCATGCTCAGTCTTACCCTCAGCACCAGCACAATCTCCCAAATACAGCTGTGGCTCAAAAAAAGCAGTTTTCTCCATAATCCTACCAAAGCAATACATGAGTGATTTCAGGAATTAGACTGGTCTTATTTCTTAGTTTCAATCATTCATTAAGCCCCTCTGCTTAGTGCTCTACAGAGAGGCAAACAAGAACATGTAACAGTAAACGGCCCACAGCCATCTAAGAAGCAAGGTTATTATGATCTAGAAAGTAGCAGTGATTTTCAAACACTTAACTTCATACACTATCTTTCAAAGAAACTAGTCTCAAAACATGAAAATAAAAGTTATAACATCATGCTGCTCTCTAAGTGAAATATACCACACAGAAAAATGATAAATATTTTAAGATTCTACTATATGAGACAAAATTGAATGGAGATTAGTAAGGCTGAGGGCAGGGGGTAATGGGGAGTTATTATGTTGGGGTACAGAGTTTTAGTCTGTAATGAAAAGGTCTGGAACTGGATAGCAGTGAGTGCTGCATAACGAGTGTGTATTTACTACAACTGAATCACACAATTAAAAATGGTTAAAGTGGTAAATGCTATGTTATGTATATTTTACTAAAATTTAAAAAAACAAAAAAAAACTGTTGCTGCTATGGTTGATGCAAAATGAATGCACTAGAATGTACATAATGGTAAGATATAGACAACTGGATAACAGGCTGATATCCAAACTCAACAGTTGTTTCACTTTTCCTATGCAAAGTTTGCTTTAAACTCAATGAGTTAGGTAAAATCAGTTTTACCTAATAATCTGGTTGCTTGACTTGTGACTGCTGAAATCTATCCATCAACTGCCATCCAGATTTCTTCCCAAAACAAAAGGCAAAGCAGTCACTGGCCTACTCAAGGAATTCTAAAATGTCAGGAGATTTCAGATTCCCTAGTAGGATAGGGAAATCAAAATCCACCCCAAATCTGGTCCTCAACACACTTTCACCCACTTCCCACTCACTGCACAAATGCATGGCCCACCAGCCACAATGGGTGGCGTCTCACTGAGATATACGCATGTCTCTATGCCAGAGGTGACAATATGGTGGCCTGCAGTTTGCATATGTGACATACAGGTGTCTTGTGTGGCTTGGGTGGTGTTCTTAAAAGATTTTCACATAAAAATCAACATCTGATTTAATAAAAATCAGACTGTGTCCAATTGGGATCGACAGTTTCACACAAACTGGTGGAAGTGAACAGCTATGCTATGACATAGAATGCAACTCAGCCACTGATACCACTCACCCCCAATTTCCCCACACAAAGACAATCTCTCGCTTTTCCATTGCTACCTGCCGGCCCTGAACTTGTGCTACTTACACTGAGACTGTTCTTAAGTGGCTCCTTCAGCTTAAGTGCCTCTGGACCAACTCCATTCTCATCCTTGCAGTCTTCTAATCTCAACATGCTCTACAAGTTCAAGGAAACCCACAGAGGTACCTCCAGGAGGGGGTTAGAGGGGCAGAGGGTCTTAGCTCTGGTTTCAAAACAGTACATGGATTTTTATGTGTCATATTTTCACATGGCAGATATGAGATTAGAACAACTTTGGAAATCACTGGCTATTTCTAAATCCTAACCTTTCATGTTATTAAGAGACTTAGACGATGAGTTAAGGAGATAGAAAACATTCCATGATCGTGGATGGGGAAAATCAATATAAGCAAAATGAACATCCTGTCTAAAGTGATAGAAAATTTAAAACAATCTCCATAATATCAACGATAGTTTTCCCCCAAATTCGGAATTTATGAAAACATAAAAGTTCTCCAGTAGAGAAAGCAGGTTTGAGGGGAAAAAAAGGAGAAAAACAGGTAGCACACTACTTGACTTCAAACTTTACTACAAAGCAACAGTATGAAAAACAATACGGTATTGGCACAAAAACAGATCAATGGAATAGAAAGAATAGAGATAAGAGCCTAGAAATAAATCCACACACCAAATCAGTACTTAAGTTATGTCCACAACTATACAACAGGGAAAACAGTTTAATAAATGGTACTAGGACCCTGGAAGGTCACATATAAAAAATGAAGTTGAATCATTCCCTAACTCTATACACAAAAATAAATGCCAAATGGATTAAGACCTGAAACAATAAAACATATAGAAGGTCACTGGAAATATATATACCATGACATCAGTAATAAAGATGTTTTTGGAGACTCAACTGACCCTATGTCAAGGGTAATCAAAGCAAAAATAAATAATAGTGATTACTTCAACTTAAAAAGCTTTTACATAGTGAAAAAAAAATATGTGAAGATTAAAAAGACATCCTACTGAATAGGAGAAAACAGACAAGATATAACAGGGAAGGGATTAATATTCAAGATACATAAAAAACAGAGGCCACCTGGTGGTGCAAGAGGGTAAGTCTCAGCACTGCGCAGCTATCTGCAGTCACTGCAGCATGAGTTCAATGCCCCACTAGGGAGATGACCCATATGGTGCAGCAGACCTCTTCTGTCTCGCACACTGTGCCCCTCGGCAGTTTATTTTAGTAGATCTTCCATCCTGCTCCCTTCTCTATCTCTGGTGAATCCTCTCACCCCCTGCACCTCTAGCCTACACCCCAGTTCTTGTATGCATAAAAAAAATGTTAAAAAGATATATAAAAAATATAATCCAGCCAAAGAAAAACAACCCAATAAATAAATGGGCAGCAGACATGAACAGATAATTTACCAAAGAGGATATCCATAGTTCTATGGAAATAAAATTTCTTCATAGGATTCAATCAAGACAGATGCAGTTTAAACTACAATGAAATACCATCTTACTCCTGTAAGAATGGAATCTTGTTAGGTGTGAACCCCACTCTAACACCCTTCTGGAGGTACCTCTGTGGGTTTCCTTGAATCTGTAGAGCATATTGAGATCATATGCAAGGATGAGAATGGAGTTGGTTCAGAGGCACCTCAGCCGAAAAGACTAAAAATTTGAAAGACTAAAAAGACCTCCAAAACAAGTGCTAGACAAGTGAAGAAAAAGGAACCTTATTAGACTGGCAGTGGGAATATAAACTAGTGTAGCTATTATTACGGAAAACAATCTGGATTCATCTTAAAAACTAAAAGTGGAAATACCATATGACCCAACAATCCCACTCTTTTGACATCTATCCAAATCATAAACATAAAAGCATCAATGCAAAAAAACGATATGCACTATAATGTGTACTGCAGCAGCATTTACAATAGCTAGGACATGGGGAAAACTTGTGTCCCTCAATAGACGATTGGATCAAAAAGATAGTATATTCACACCATGGAATACTATTCAGTCATATAGAAAGATGAAATATAGCCATTTATAGAAAAATGGAAAGAATTATTGTAATAGAGCAAGTCAGAATGAGAAAAATAAAGATTGAACATTTACATAAGGGATGGTTTGACAAAGTTAAATAATTAGAAAAATTAGTGGACATTAATAAATGCAGAGAGATCGCTGAGGTTAAGAAGGGAAGGGAGGGAGAATGGGAAAAGATCCAAGGGATGGTGGAGGGGGTGGTAAACCCTTATGTTTATTTCTGGCCCAACCTAAGTCTCACCTCTTTCAGAGCTCCAGGCCATAACATTCAGATTTGTAACCTTGTTCACACCTAATGTTAACTGCCTTGTGCTAATAGTTACCCTTTTAAATACACTAGAGATAAACCCCAAGGCTTTTGCCTCTTTGTCTCCTACTATTCTAGGAAAAGAGCAGTTCAGCCTCAGTTAGCTGGCAATAAGAAAGAAGCAGTCCATCTAAACAGTAACACCCTGCCTGTGTACTCCTATATTCCTTTTCCGCATATGAGCAATACCAAGTGAATTTTCTCTGGCAGAGGTTTAAACTGTAGCTCACAACTACAGGACAGATATAGAAGGGGACTGGAGAAAGGTAGCAGCAAAGATAAAGCAAGTCAAACAAAAAGTTAACCTAGCAGCAGCCTCAGAATGGGGCTAATTGGACTCTGAGGCCCTTCCATTAAAGGCTTTCAGTCCACCCCCACCCCTAATCCTACCATCACAAGAAGACCTTGTGACAGTGGCCTGGGAGAAGGTAGCATAACTGGCATTAGAGGTACAAGAGGTTAAGACTGTCAGCCCAGAAGGACAGCGAGAAAGTTAGGATCTCCAGATTGAGAAGTGTACACATTAAAGATTTTAAAGATTTTTTAAAGATGAGAAATGGAAGGGTGGAGTCTGACGAAGGCCAGCTCCAAACTCTGTAGGATGACAAAACAGAATAGACACCAGGTGCCCAGATTTCAGACAGAGCTGGGAAGGTGAAACACTCCCTGCAGTACTGCTACCTTCTCTCCCTCCCCAACAATGTGCTCCACAGTCCAGCTTAAGGGAGGGAGAAGTATGATAGATCCCAACCTTGTGCCACAAGAAAGGAAAAATTTAGTGTGGGGTATGTATTTGATATCCCAGTATCACAGAACCTCAACTTCAAAAAATTTTTGGGCACTGAGGCAATAGGCTGGTTGAGCAGAAAAGGAAAGATTATCTACAGAGTTGGTAGCAGCCTGCTCCCTAGAGAGACTCAGGTTAACAACCCTGTTCAACCTACTAGGTTGAATTATGCATTCACCCTAGTCTGCAAATGAAGAAAACCCGGACAATCCTCCAACTTAGTGACCTAGTCCCAAAACTGACTCTGCAGCAGAATCACTGAAACTCCTTGCGAACTGACAGATACCCACCAATACAGTCCATCTTCACAGATATGATTCAATAGGTCTAAATAAAAGACCAGAATCACTATCATTTGAAACACAAAACACAAAAGACCACATTATTTTCTAGAAGAAACAAAGACAACTATTACTTAGCATTCCTGGACATGAACTACTCAGTCGAACTTACAATTTGATGCTATCAATTTAGAAGATTACTCTCCTAATAATTCACTTAACTATTTTATTAAGCACCTAAGACCTGTAAAACACTATCCCTGTGAAAGATACTGACATGAGTAAGTGCGTGTTCTTATTCTTGTGGACTCAGCAATCTCTAGGAGAGATAAACAGAAAAACAAAGAGACTACAGGCAGAGCGTTACACATAAGAGAGGTATGAACAAATACTATTAGACATCTGTGATTATTGAAGGTCAACTATAAATCATTTTGGAGTTAGTTAAAACTGGTGGTTAGAACATTCAAGGAAAAGTACAGAGTATTAGTTCTTTCTGGGAACTATATATGTGGTTATTTTTGCAAACTACCTTTACTATAATCAGCATATAAGGATTTCCCAATGACTTCTCAAAAATGTTCATTCCTATCCAAAAGGTGATTTTAACTTGAAAGCCAGTGAACTGTTTTATGTTAACACACTAAGGGCAGATTTTACTTTTCTGGTATTTCCTAAAGTAAAAGAGGAAAGAAAGTAATCACCAAAGAGTAGTACAATGTGCAGTAAAGTTAAGAGATTAGCTTTGTCATGCTAATCATGGATAGCCATTTGCATTTATAGTACATAGTACCAAGGAAGACTGCTTCCCTTGTCCTAACCTATAACTTATCATAGGAGTATGCATCTGAGTCCCTAAAACCTTCAGGGGGAGAAATTATGTCAAGATTTTCTAAAAGATTCAAAGTAAGAGAGAAAAACCAGCAAATCATTTAACTTCACTCTGGTTCACTTTTAGCCTTCAAAATTTATCTTGGTCAGAATTTAATGACTTCCTATTGTAAAACACAAAACATATAAATCAGGCCATGAGAAAAATAGAGCCATTGGTAGTTATTTTTTAAATTAACTTAGTTATCTTTCTTACAATGTCTGCTTTCTTTTCCTGGTGTAGTCCCCTTAGAATTCCCACCACCAGTTCACCTGTGCACCATCACCACAGTCCCTTGTGCTCTTCCAGTCTGTGTCCTGATCCCGATCCCTCCCTCTTCTCTTCATGATGTCTCTGATTGTAGTTGTCTGTTTATTTTTCTTTTATGTAGTTGTGGTTTTGTTGTTTCAAGCCATTTTTAATGTATAAAGGACAAATAATATTAGCAGTCATGAACTATCTTTTCCTTTTTTTTTTTAAAGGCTCATTTTTTATTTATTTATGCATATAAGAACTGGGGTATAGGCTAGAGGTGCAGGGGTGAGAGGATTCACCAGAGACAGAGTGGGGAGCAGAACAAGTGGATCTACTGAAACATACTGTGAGGGAAGCGGCAGGGGAAATGAGAGGTCTATGGTGCCATGTAGTTAGCTCCCTGGTCAGCCAGGGATTCAACTCATGCCTCAGTGGCCGGCAACAGCTTGACAGCACTGAAACTTTAACCCTGCGCCACCAGGGAGGAGCACTAACTTTCTTTTAAAAATAAACAGAACAACAATTTAAAATTTTTGTTTCTGCTGTTGACAATAGACTACTGGGTTTTTGTTTGGTTGGTTGTTGTTTTTTGTTTTGTTTTGTTTTGTTTTGTTTTGAGAATGACACTGATACTACAAGGAAAAGAGGAGTGGCAAGGAGAAGAAAGGACCTGCTCTAACCATATACCTTATAAGGTGGCATGGCTAATTCTACTTCATAAAATAAAACATGATTTGGAATTAGGTTCTCAGGTTTTTGTTTGTTTGTTTAAAGGAAGGACTTTTAGTGAAAAACCATGAGCTTTGGAGACAGAAGATTTATTATAGATACAAGCCTGAGCCGGTTACTTAAGTTGTCTGCATTCCAACTTACCTACGTGTAAAATTCAATCATTTAACATATGGAGCGCCAAGCGCTCTTCTAGGTATGATTCTTAGAGTGGTAAATAAATTCTTGCTATCATGGAGTTTACATTTTATTCAGAAGAATATGCAGAAGTATACAAAATAAAAAACCCAGAAATTTTAAAACACAAAATGTCAGATAGTGATGAATGCTAAGGAGAAAAACAATTCAGAAGAAGGTTTCAAAGAGCAGTCAGGGAAAATCTTACTCCAAAACACTTGGGCAAAAACATGAAGAAAATGAGGAAGAAAGTCTAATAGCTGGGGTCAGAAAGGGAGCAGTATGAGTAAAGGCCAGGGGTAGAAATATGCTTGGCTTGTTGAAGGAACAGTAAGAAAGTATAGCTGATGCAGAGTAATAGAAGAAAGAGCAGTAGAAAATGAGGTCAAGATTCTGTAGGGTAACTAAGCTATTATAAGAACTTTGGCTTTTCCTCAGGGTGCAGTGGGAAGCCACTGGGAGGTTTGGAACACAGGCAGAGCTTGATCTGACTTATAAAGAAAAAAATAAACATTCCTGCATGCACACACACACACACACAAACATTTTGAGAGGACCAAAAGCAAT
This sequence comes from Galemys pyrenaicus, assembly GCA_019455555.1. Lineage (NCBI taxonomy): Eukaryota > Metazoa > Chordata > Mammalia > Eulipotyphla > Talpidae > Galemys > Galemys pyrenaicus. The sequence continues at coordinate 4,368,992 of JAGFMF010011718.1, read as the reverse complement.
GTGAAAGAGTTCTCTGAACTGGAAAGAGCTATAAAAGTATGAAGCATTCTAACAGATTACTAACTTTCTGCACATCTGTTTACATCAGATTTTGCCACTGTCTTTTGCACAAACAGTAGCAAGTACTAAGAATAACAGTCTTCAAAAGGTGAAGAACTTAGTTTTATGCTTTTGGTATATGTGCTGCTGAAGAAAGCACCTTGGTATTATGCCTTTAAATCAAACAAAGAAATTCTTATTTCACCATAATAGATGAAAAGACCAAAAAAGACCACTATTAGCAAACCCAGCAACAAATAATGAAATTATATTCACTTAATGAGTATTATCTTCTGAACAGTCCAGAGAAACGGAAGCTCTAGTGGTAGGCAAAGCTTAAGACTCTCCACTTTCACAATGATCCAAACCACACTTCTACCAAAACAATTTTCTTAATTATTCTAATAAACACACAAAGGAAAAAAAATTCATTATGTAAATGATGTTGAAAGTGGTATAAATTAAATTGTTACTAAACTCAATAAAAATCTCTTATGACATTGAACAGCTTATCAAATCACTTTTTGATGTCATTTATGAGAACAGATGGCCCTGTTTATAGAGGAGCCATGTGAAATGACACTGAAAATGGAAAATTAAGTTTCCTTAAGGTTTGGGCTTTCCCTAAGGTATGTTTCTCTTTTTTTCTGGTGTAAATCTGTCATTTCATCTAATGTCTAGATACTATTATTGCCTAAATGAAAATACATATGGTCATCACTAACTCCAGAGTCACATGGCGAGGTGTTCACTGGACACTGCCATCTGATGTCCTGCTAGCAACATAGAATCGCAAGTAAGTTTTACTAAGTTCAACCTTTTAAGCACTTTAACTCTGTGTACTAACTCACTCTACCTTAAATCGCCCTCTCAGGACGATTTTGTTAATACTTCCATTAAATAATTAAAACAATTAGCAGAAAGTCATATTTTAAGAAAGAAAGCCAGAACTGGACTCTAGACATTTTTGCTCCAGAACCGATGCACTTAACCACTGCTGCACGCAAGAGTGACTTAAACTTTGTATATAAACGTAATAGATATGAAACAAAACTCATCAAGTACTCTCTCAGCTGTCCCGCAAATCAGCTCTCAAGGTACCCATTTAGAGAGGAAAGTAAAATTTCAATCACCTGGCCTCAAAATTCAAATCATCTCTTACGCCTCCATTCGGGCAGTCTCTGGGGTAGCCCAGGTTGCTCTCAAGCTAAAATTTCATTAAACACAGGCGACAGGAACAACGTCAAAAGAAGGGCCATTTTCACAAGCGCCGGGGGTGTGTCGCGGCGCTTTCTGGGGTGCCCTAGGGAAGTCACCATCCCACCCAACCTCTCTAGCTTTTGAAATCAACTCTTGCCGCCCCGCCCCAGAGCCCCCGCGAGCGCCCCACCCGTGGGCCTGAGTCGACCCCCAGAAGTCCCGCACCTCCACAATCACCACTTCAAGCCCAGGACCATCTAATCCTGTCTCCCCTTCCTTCCTTTGCCTAGCAGTAGCAGCTTTTACCTGCTCCTCTGCTTCCGCCATGGTGCAGCCGGAGAGTCACATGACACACACGGAAATGAGAGAAAACAAGACACTGGGGCCTGGGGCCTTCTGGGAAATGTAGTTTCGGCAACAGACATAGGCCCATTGTGTCTCGTTTCTGCTTCTGACTCAATAAACTCAATGAAAGTTTACTTTTGAGATTCTGAATGTAACCTTTGTCAATGCTGCAACTTTTTTGTTGCTGTATTTATTGCTTTCATGACTTTTAACATTTATATCGTATTTATGAATATGTAATATATATCAGAACTTGGGTTCATAATTTTACATTCATTATCTCATTTTTAATTTACATTTATTACAGCATCGTTTATACTTGTACAATATATGATATCCCCGTGAAATTACGACCACCAGTTCATCCATACACCACCACCAGTCCCTTGTGCTCTTCCCACCCATGTCCTGATCCTTCTTCCTCCTCTTCCCCTCTGATTTATAGTTGCCTGATGATTTTGATTTTTTACTTTATTATAGTTTCTTTTTTCCTCACTGATCCCTTATTTAGTTCCATCTGATGTTTTGTTTTGTTTTGTTTTCCTTCTGGCTAATTTCACTGAGCATAATCCCGTCCAGCTCTATCATTGCTGCGAATGGCATCAGTTTGTCCTTTTTGATTGCTGATTAATTTTTTGTTGTATATATATACACACACCACATCTTCTTGAGCCAGTCATCTATTTTTGAGCATTTGGGCTGTTTCCATAGTAAATCGTGCTGCAATAAACAAAGGGGTGCAGGTATCCTTTTGATTTAATGTTTTTGTGTCCTTTGGGTAAGATACTTGGGTGTGGGATTGCTGGATCATATGGAAGCTCCATTGTTAGCAGTTTGAGGAAACTCCACACAGCTTTCCATAGTGGTTGGACCAGTTTGCATTCCCACCAACAGTGTAGGAGAGTTCCTTTTTCTCCACATCCTCACCAACATTTGTTGTTGCTATTTTTTTTTTAATGTGTGCCATTCTCACAGGGGAAAAGTGTATCTCATGGTGGTTTTCATTTGCATTTCCAAGATTACAAGTGATGTTAAGCTTTTTTTCAAATGCCTGTTGGTCATTTGCACTTCTTCTTTGGAAAAGTATTTTTTTAGCTCTTCTCCCCATTTTTTTTTATTTTTGTTGAGGCTTCTTAGCTATTTGTAGATCCTTGTAATTAGTCCCTTATCCTTACTATTGTGTGCAAAAATTTTCTCCCAATCAGTGGGGTGTCTGTGTTTATATTTTGGTTAATGTTTCCTTTGCTGTACAGAAGCTCTTTAATTTGATATAATCATAGCCTTTTATCTTTAGGTGTTATATCTTTAAAGATGTTAGTGAGATATATGTCATGTATTGTTTTGCCTATATTTTCTTCTATATATTTTATGGTTTCAGGTCTTATGTCTAATTCTTTAATCCATTTTGAGTTGATTTTTGTGAATGGTATGAGGTAGTAGTTTAGCTTCATTCTTTTGCATTAGCAGTCCAGTTTTCCCAGCACAATTTATTGAACATACTCTCTTTATTCCATTGCATATTCTTTGCTCCTTTGTCAAAGATTAGTTGTTCATAAGTCTGTGGGTTTATGTCTGGTTTTCTATTTGATTCCATTGGTCTGTGTGTCTTTTTTGGTTCCAGTACCATGCAGTTTTAATTATTGTGGTTTTGTAGTATAATTTGAAGTCTGGCTGTGTAATACCTCCATTCCCCTTCTTTTTAGTTAGGAGAGCTTTGGCTATTTGGGTTTTGCTTTTTGTTTTTTTTTTTTTTTTTTGTGGCTCCATATGAATTTCATCAATATTTGTTCTATTTCTTTGAAGAATGTCATTGAATTTTTTATTGAAATATCATTGAATCTGTAAATTGCTTTTGGTAGGATGGCCATTTTGATAATGTTAATTCTTCCAGTTCATGAGCAAGTGATGTCTTTCCATTTCTTTGTGTCTTCTTCTACTTCTTTTAAGAATGTTTCGTAATTTTCTTTGTAGAGAACCTTCACCTCTTTTATTAGGTTTATTCCCAGTATTTGATTTTTTTGGGTTTCAATTATAAAAGGGATCATTATCATATCATTTAATCCTTCTAAACCTTGTTAATAGTAGTAGCAATCTTCTTATTGTACCCACTTATAGGGAACTAAGGTCAGAATTTGGGCTTGTCTGATGCCAGGACTATGATTATTATATGCTGCTCAGTCTAAGTGTTTTGTTTTTATTTTTAAATACAATAAATGGAACAAAGTTTTCATGGTAGAGAACAACTTACATTCAAAAATATTTATTTTGCTCCTATTGCTTACTGTTTTGATATTCTTTTTCTGCCATCTGGATGTTGAAACTAAAAATAAAAGCTCTGTTAAACTATTTGTTAAATGCTTTTTGAGTATATTTTATAAGTAAATCTTCATAATAAAATATGAATTTGTTCTTGGTAAAATATGTAAAGCCGCTATATTACTTCCTGCCTGGAGCCAGAACTGCAAAAAGTCTGGTCTGGTCTCACCTTTCTCTCACCTTTTGGTCAGGGCGCCTGGAAAACAAAAGGATTTCCATTTAAAAGGAGGCCTGGCCTAAGATCACAGACATCCCACCTGGAGACTTCCTGCCAGCTAAAAACAAACACCTGCACCTCCAATCTCTTTAAATCAAACCTTCTCCCTTCCCCCCTTTCTTCCACCCCTCTAAGTGAATATATACCCCTGTCCCTAATAATAAAATGAGGCTTGATCAGAACCCTGTCTTGCCTCCCTTCTTTTCGTTCCTTGTTTGTCTCATTCTCTTAGGTGGTTCCCGCGCGCCCCCGTTGTTGTCCCGCAGGCCGGGGCAACTTCCATCCTTTAGAATGAATTGTGAGCTCTCTGGCATTATGAGCTCTTTCTTAATCTTCAGGAATTTGCAGTATCTTGTCCAAAGATGGGCACTTTCATCTCTCCACTCATCTCTAGTTGCTGTTATTAGCAGAGGGCATCAAAATGACAGCATGTTGTGGATACCCAGTGCCCCGTTTGACTTCTGGACCACATGGACTCTGACCCCATAAGATATCACTGACTCAACATTCTGTGCCTCCCAGGTCTCTAGATATAACCCCTCAACCCATGATCTTTCTGTGGTCATGATGATGTCATCTGAGACATTTTTCTTCTCCCCAGGTCCTGAACAGCCTTAGCTCCATCCTTTTCCTCCAAGTCTTGCTGGGATCCTTCTTTCAGTCTGCTGATTTTTCAGTCACAGGTCACAGGGAATGAAAATGGCCCAACCCTAAGACACTTAGAAATCCCAAACAAATAACCCAAGTATATTAAGTACCTTACCCATCCTAGAGTCTCTAAACTATTCTCTTGCAGAGCATCTGGGGACCAAACATTGCTCATGATGGACTCCACAATGACTCTCATATAGACTAAAGAAACCAGTAACTCTGAGTCTAGTCTCTACCAGTAAGAGAAATAAGCCTAGCCCCTCTACTTCTCTGAATTTCTTCACAAACTAATTTTTCCTTTTTCTAATATAAACTACACCCCCCCCATAAATTTCTAGTGGACCTTATCGAAGATACAATCAAAGTTCACTACAGTTCTCCTCTGTTTACTCAGTATCTGAGACTCTTATTCTCTATTTTTCTCCCTTCAGGGTTCTCATTTGACTATAATAAAATATGACAATCTTGTAATTGATACATTATTGTAAACTACTGTTACATGCATGCATATGATGAACATTGGATCTATTGCTATTTCCTGTGGACAGACTGGGAAGTGAAGATATATATATATATAAAACCTCTAATTATATATAAATTAGAGGAAATAACCCACTATAGGTTAATAGGTTCACACTGTGCCTTTGGGCAATATGAAATTCACATGCAACCTTAGAGCTTCAAGTCTCCTTCTGGGATGTCCTCTAGCCTACTGTTACTCAAAGTGTGTGCCACAAACAAAAAGGATCAATATCACTTGGGAGTTTATTGAAATGAAGAGTTTAGGACCAGAGCTGGATTTTAATAATATCGCTATACAATGCCTATGTACATTGAAGTTTAACAGTGCTCAGCCTAGCAATCTTTCACTCTATGGAAAAATCATGTGTTTCTTGCTCATCACTGGTTCACCTCTCCTACTATCAAGCTATGGAGTTAACTTCTCATTCTCAGACTATTGGACCATGAAAAGACTTCAGACTGAGAAAAAGAAGTTGACCCTTTCCATTAAAAAACCCTTATATTTGTAGAGTGGTTCACTGGTTTTAAGGACATGTCTAATAAGTTTGTTGTATTAGTCTGAAATAGTTTATTAACTCAATATTTTATCATAATAAAATTATTTTATCATAATAACAACCTACTTCATTGTTTAAACAATATGACTGGATTCAATAGTTTATAAGAGTTTTCCTAAATTTAGGAAAATTGAAAATTCATCAAAGTGAAAACTGAGATAAAATTCACCCCTATATCTCCTCTCTTAACTGGTGGTTTATGCATTCTTTCCCAATCTTTATTTTCCATTCCTTCTTAGACTGCTACCTTTTTCAGTCTCAAGGATTCTTTATAAGAAAGTTATATCACATTATACTAATGGTTCCAAGCAATGTGCTTATCCATCCTTTAATTAATTTCCTCTACCAAATAGCTAAAATAATACATTATCTTTAGTAGTTTTGAAAAACTTCAACTTATTTTTTAGTTCAGTTTTTCAAAACCTGTACCTACTGAAACCTCCTAATATCCTAGATGTCATTTAAGATTAAGCTTATTGGAAAGTTCCCTAATCAACCACATTAAACTTTTTTAAAGGATATTTTTCTAATTGAAAAAATAATGCATATTCTTGATAAAATTAAACAGCTATTTGTAATTTCTCCAGTCAAATCATTATTGTTGAATAATTTCTTCTTGCTAATTCTCATCTCTCTTTTCTTTCTCTTTTTCTGTTTAAAGTTATTAAACAAAAATCATATAATCGAGTTTTACGTTAACTGCTTTTTGGCACTTAGTCATATTTCTCAATAATATAAGATTCTATTACAAAATAAGACTTAATGATGAACATTAATATTGCAGTCTATAAAAATACATTAATTTATGTAATCAATTCTTTTCTATTATATAATTTGAGTATATCTAATTAGCATCCCAGTACAGTTTTGTTAGCTGCTCTAATGAAAGGTGGTATCAGTTACAGAAATAAATGAAAACCAGCCCAATGAGAAATGTCAAAGTTTATTTATTCAAAATTTGTTCCAGCAAGACAGTCACCATCACTTATGTTTTGCAAGGCTCAAAGACAGAGGAGTGGAAAAACTTAAATTAGGAAAAATGGGAAGGCTTCATGTATATATATTGGAGGATGTTAACATGGGAAACTGTAGGTGAGGCATAGCCAGAAGGGGGTATCCTGTGTGATTGGTTAGAGGTGCATATTCAGCTTTTTCACATTTGTCCTAAGTAGGGAGCAGGGACAAAAATTCGAGAAGTTATCAGTATATTAATCAAGTACTGACCACTTGGAGTGGTTGTTACAGAGTTATTGTTCAGGTTTTTAGATTGTTATTAGTGATAGCAGTGTAACTTCCTACAAGTCTGACTTATAGCACCCTGACATCCCAGACTGCTTATTGTAGATAAGGACTTGGTTTCCTGTACCAGTTGCTGCAGGTTGTGGGTCAGAGCTCTGATTTTATACTGTGTGGACATTGTTCTTTTGATAAAAAAAATATTTTTATAAGGCAAAAAATGAAAACACTGGAGTCTGTATAAAAACCAAACAGAATGAGGAGGCTATTGAGGGTCATGTCCCGGGCATGTCCAGGCACACCTGCAAGTTCAGGCCTGCCCAGATATGTCCACCACTGAGAAGAAAGTGAAACCACAAGCCAAGCCTGGCCAGGGTCAAAATCCAACTAATTACCACTTGACAAACTTTCAACCAACCAGAGCTGACTGCATTAACTGAAGACATCATTTGTAAAAAGCAGACTTGAGCATGGATGAACCCTAGTTTTTTTAAAAATGTGTATAAAAGTACTACTTTTTCCAGGAAACTCCAAAATACAGCTCAAGAGTGTCTTTAGTCTGTATGTCCTGAAGCCCAGAATACATGTTTGTTGTTGCACCCCAACTGTAACAAGCTTGCTATAATTTGCTATAATTCAACAATGCCTCAGTTTCTCCATCATTGTCCAGAATATGTGTTCTCTGTCTCTCACATTTTATATCCTTACCAGCTATATGTGAGATCTCTATATCCTCCTACTATCAAACACTATGTGGAATATTTTTTCTTTTTTTTTAAAGGATTTATTTATTTATGCATACAAGAGCTGGGGTACAGGCCAGAGGTGCGGGGGGTGAGCGGAGTATGGGGAACAGAACAGGTGGATTGACTAAAACACACTGCTGGGGGGAGCAGCCGGTGACGCAGGAGAGGTCTGCAGCCCCATGTGGGTCCCCTCCCTGGCTGGGGATGGAATTCCTGTGCCGGGGCTGCTTCACCGTGTGGCGCTCAATCCGCTGCACCACCAGGGAGACCCTGTGGAATAATTTTCTTAAAAAGGTAATCAGTTTAGGGCCTCCCTGGTGGCGCAGTGGGTTAAGCAACGCACTATGAAGCAAACCACAGCCGCTGCAGCACGAGTTCGATCTCTGCTGCCGGCCAGGGAGGGAACCAACATGGCGCGGCAGACCTCTCCTGCCTCGCCCGCTGCTGCCCTCGGCAGTATGTTTCGGTAGGTCTGCCTGTTCTGTTCCTCACTGTGTCTGGTGAATCCTCTCACCTCCTGCAACTCTGGCTTGTACCCCAGCTCTTGTATGCATAAATAAATAAATCTTTAAAAAAAAGTAATCAGTTTAGTTGGGGGAAAATAGTATTTTCTTTTTGTTTTAAGTTGTATTGCTTTATTTCCGATGTGAGCATTTTCCATGAATTTACTTGCCATTTCAACTTGTTTTTTGCATTCTCTACTCTCACTTTTTACTCATTTTCTGTTGGGAAATTGATCTTTTTCTTATTGACTTGAACAAGAATGTCCAGCGAACACTCTGTTATTTGATTTTGAAGCTAAGAGATGCTTGATGCCAGAGATAAAAATTCTAAGATCTTCAACATATAATTAATATGTAGTATTACCTGGGGAGAAGTATGGAGAGACTAACCAATAAAGGAGAAATGCAGCGTAAAATATAATGTCTGGAGAGATATTATTTTGAAGGGGCATTGAAAAGTATAGAATTTAGACTCTCAATGGTCATTCTTATGTGAGGCACAATTGAAACTAGTAGGTCATGATTTGCATCAAGGATTATTTTTAGTCTCCTTTAAAATTCAATTTATTTGTATATTTTCTTATATTGTCATTAAATTTTGCACAGTCTTTGATTTTACCCTTCAGGTATGGTCCCTGTGGTTCTCCCTCCACCATACTTCCCATGATCCATCTCTACCAACCCCTGCACAGTTTCCCTGTATTCCATATATAGTGAAATCATGTGGTATTCATCTATTCCCTTCTGACTTATTTAGCTTAGCATGATGTCTTTTAGCTCCATCCATGTTACCACAAATAGCATGAATTTTTTGTTTTTGATCATTAAGTAGTATTCCACATTTTATTGATCCACTCATCTGTTTTGGAGCGGTTAGGTTGTTTCTATATGTTGGTTAATGTAATAGTGTAATAAAAAAGGAGTTCAGGTTTCCTTTCAGATTAGTGGTTTTGTCCTTTGAGTAGATTGCTACGTGTGGAATTGCAGGGTCAGATGATAGCTCCATTCTTGGTGTTTTGAAAACCCTCCACAAAGCTTTCCATAGTGACTGGGACAGTTTGCATTCCAATGTGTACTATGATTGTTTTTCACCACATCCATTTCAGCATTTGTTGTTTTTAGTTTTTAACATATGGGCCATTCTCATAGGTGTGAGGTGCTATCTTACTGTGCATCAAGGTTCTTCATCGTGCAAATTAAATAGTGTATTTTCCTGGATCCATATGAAAAAAATAGTTAATGAAAAATTTATTCCATTTAGGAGTATTTTTTTTGACATATGTTCTGGAATCTTTGATTTTGCTACAAATCTTTGATTTTGTTGAAACAGACAAAAAATTTAAATAGTAGATAAACACAAGAATCTGAAAGTGTCACATAGCTTTAATAACTTCCAGTATTAAAATTAATACATGCCTAGCATCTTAACACAGTGTCTGGCACATAGTTGGAGCTCAAAATTCATTTGTTGATTGAATTAATTACTTAACTAGTTAATTTAACATATCTCCATTTTATGATGTTTTCCTGAGACCTAGAGTTCACTGGTGTCTTTTCACTGTCTGTTCCAAGAGAAAATAAGTTTAAGGTTTAGAATAGAGCAATAACTGACATGATGAAGGTGGTGCTGGAAATGTAGGTCAGCAGTGTTTTTTTTTATTATTTAAATTTATTTATTTAATTATATTTGACATCATTTGTATTCCCCAGGGAGTTCCCACCACCAATCTACCCGTGCACCATCACCTCAGTCCCTTGTGCTCTTTCTGCCCTCATCCCCGTCTTTGTCCTCCCCACCTCCCCCCTCCCCCACCATGGTCCCTTTGGCTTATCTTTGACCTTTTGGTATTGGTGAGTTTTTTAAATTGCCCATTTCCTTGAGCTCATTATTCTTTTTTTGTTGTTGTTGTTGTAGCTGTTGCTCTTTCACATTCCTCCTAATAGTGAAACCATTGATATTTTTCTCTTGCCTTCTGACTTGTTTCACTGAGTATAATTCCTTCTAGCTCCATCCATGTTTTTATAAATGGCCCTAGTTTCTCATTTATGATTGCTGAGTAGTATTCCATTGTGTATATGTACCACATCTTCTTGATCCAGTCCTCTACTTTTGGACATTTGGGTTGTTTCCAGTCTTACCAATTACAAATAGTGCTGCAATAAACATAGGAGTACAGGTGCTCTTTTGGATCAGTATTTTTGTGTCCTTTGGGTAGATCCCTAGGAGTGGGATTGCCAGATCATATGGTAGTTCCATTTCTAGTAGACTGAGGGACCTCCACATGGCCTTCCATAATGGTTGAATTAGCTTGCATTCCCACCAGCAGTGTAGTAGGGTTCCTTTGAGGTTCACAGATGGCAGTTATCAAATTGGTCAGAAATTAATTCACGGAGGATGTGCAATGCCAAGTGGTCCACAAAGGATGGTTAAAAGTCTCAAAGGATAGGTGACAGGCTGATGGTATCATAGGGAAGAAAAAAAATATGCCATCTCAAAACATGTCTTTTTGACAAAAATTCGATTTGAGGGGAGGGCTCGGAAAGCTGATTGGAGATTGCTTTCGAAAAAGATATTTACAGATAAGTTTCTGTAAGGGCAAATATTATATCTTATCTCTTTTCAAGGAGAAGGCAGAACTTAATCAGCATGTTTTTGTTCACCATGACCTCCTGGGTAAACTCTCAAATAGGCATTCCCTTTCTCCCTATTACAAAGTGGTAGTATGCAATATGGTATAGTGTTGGCATAAAACCAGACATATAGACTAAGGGAACACAATAAAGGACCCAGAAATAAACCCACATATACATGGTCAATTAATTTATAATGAAGCAGGAATATAATGAAGCCAAGACTATAAAACGGAGAAAGGATAGTCTCTTCAAAAAATGTTTTCATGAAAAATAGACAGCCACAAGCAAAAATTAAACTGGATCTCTAGCTTAGACTACACACAAAAATGAATTCTAAATGGATTAATACATGAATGTAAGACCTAAAACAACAAAATGCCTAAAGAAAACATACATAGTAAGTTCATGTACTTAGGTCTTGGTGTTTTTATATTTAACATCAAAAGCAAAAGCTACAAAAACAAAACTAACAAGTGAAACTAAAATTAAATTGAAACACATCTGCACAGCAAAGAAAACCTTCAATAAAATGTCAAGACAACCTACAGAATGAGAGAATATATTTGCAAATTATATATCTGATAATATGTTAACATCAAATATATATGTAGGAAGCATACAGTTCAATAGCAAAAAAAAAATCTGATTAATAATGTGCAGAATAGGGGGCTTCCCTGGTGGCACAGGGGTTAAGTTATAAAGTATGAAGCTATCTGCAACAACTGATCCATCATTTCTATCCCTAACCAGAAAGGTGACCTACATGGTGCAGCAGACCTCTCCTTCTGCTACTCCCTTTAGCAGTGTGTTTCAGTCAATCTGCCTGTTCTGTCCCCCACTCTGTCTCTGGTGAATCTTCTAACCCCCACACCTCTGACCTGTACCCCAGCTCTTGTATGCATAAATAAATAAATCTTTAAAAAGAAGGTAAATGTGACATATATAGTGTATACAGTGGCATATTACTCAACTATAAAGAAGAAAGTCTTGCTACTTGAGGGCATTATGCTAAGTAAAATAAGTCAGAAAGCGAAAGCAAACACTGTACAGTTTCATATGTGAAATCAAAATAATGATAATTCAGTTATAGGAAACAGATTTGTATTGCTGGAAATGGGATGGAGGTGGATGAAATGGGTGAATGAGATTAAAAGGTACAAATGTATAGTTATAAAATAAGTCATGAGATGTAGTATACAGCATGATGATCATATTAATCATATCTTACTTATATATCTTACTTAATAATATCTTACTTATATATGAAGACTACTGAGAGTAAATCTTAAAAGTTCTCATCACAAGAAAATTTTTGTAACTATGTATAGTGATAAAAGATAACGACTTATTGTGACACTTTTTAAAATTACTATTGAATAAAATGTAATTCAACCTTAAAAATACAGTTACATATTTATCAATATTTGTAGTCTTATGTTGACTTGATTTTCATAATTTATATAACTAATCCCATATTTTATTATTTAAATTGTTTTAAATTTTAGCTATTACAAACCATATTGCTAATTACGTGATTTGAGGCAAGTGAATATATATGTCTCCGTTTCTGCTTCTGTAACATGGAATTAATATCTACCTTATTTAGAATCAAGATTGGGTAGTGGGAAGAAACATGGGTTCCTGTGCCAGAACACCTGCGTGCAAATTTTAGCTTGCTGTTGAGTAACTGTATGATCTTGGCTCAGCTTCCACATTTATTAAATGGGTGTTGATGATAGCATATCTACATATAATTTTTCTTTCTTTTTAATATAAGTAACAGCTTTCTGAATGGTGTTGGAAAAAGTAGTGAGAAGAGACATCTGTGCCTTCTACCTTATCTTTGTAGGAGAACTTTGTGTTTCTCACCATTAGGTATAAGGTTAACTCTACATTGTAGTCTTTTTCAAGTTAAGAAAGTTCCTCTCTATTTGTAGTTTACTGAAAGATTTTATCTTGAATGGGTATTTCTGTTTGATTGGTCATGTGATTTTTCTTTAGTCTGTTGGTGTGATGGATTACATTAATTTTGCACTTGTCGAATTTATATTTTCTTAGAAAAATGTGTAGAAGTGAAATGGCTCGATTAGAATATCTTTGAAGATGTCTTAAAAGTTCTTTAAAATTTTCAATAAATGCCTAAAAAACAACCTTTTAGAAAAAAAATAATTGCTAATTCTGAATAATTTGGGAAATCTCTTATTCATCCTTTGGATTTCTATTGTAAATCTTTTTTCAAAGATAATCTGTTTGAGTTTTGTCCCATAGACATACATTACTTGCCTGTGATCCATTTACTGAACTTCTTTCATATTTTTGACAGAAAAGCACAAAACTAATTTTAAAACTTAACGTATGAATTCAATCTGTTCAGAATCCAGGTGTTTAGGTGTACCAGGAAAATGTATTATATTATAGAGAATCTTTCATTTTCAATCAAAATTTTGAAACAAAATACTTAAACACATCCTGCCATTGGATCCAAATATCATTTGTGAAACAAGGTCCATTTTTCACCAAAAATCCAATTTCAAGGTATGTTTGTGGAACAAGAGCCTTTCTCTTCCATATATCTTGAGTCCTTCTAACACAAAGGCATTAGATTGGAAAAAAAAAAACAGAAAAAAAGAAAGGAAAGAAAGGAAGTGTATACTAGCGAAAACAGTGATAGTTTCCAATTATATTCTAAAATTTAATATAACTAGTATTTTCATTGGTTAAAATTTATTTTATATAAACAATGATATAAATGTTTCTTAGCCAGAAACTGTTTAAATCACAATATAGTTGAGTCTATTCATTATCAAAAAAAGTGAAAATGTTACCATTGCAATACCAGTAATTAAATAAAATTAAAACATTATGATATTGGTTTAATATTTCGTTTTTTTTCCATATGACTACCAAGGAGCTTAGTCACCACTTGGGGCATTGCTATCATAACATAAGTTTAGTTACATGTCCCTAACTCAGAAATGAATTTTAGAGCATTCTGATTATTGCTTGAAGGAAAGGAATGACTTTAACCACCTGTGGGGAAGTCTTACCCACCCACACTCACCAAATAGCATACAAAGAGAAACAAAAAGTATCACAAATAAACATTTAAGAGGACATGACACACAGATCTTCAGAAGATAGACCTGCACCTTTGGGTGATCCTTTTTAGACTCCAATGTAGTACTTCTAGCTGGTTTGGCACTTCCTGAAGAAAAGTAGTACCAGTTTCCACCATCTTACTGTGGCAGCACTGAGACAAACTTCTGACATCGTTTGCTGATCCACTATGAACTCCTTCTTTGACATATAAGTGCCTGGAAAGTTCCAGAGGAACTCTAAACCTGCCCACTAACCATCTCCATAGAATATTTGATTGCTCTACTTTGGTGGTTACTATATATCAGTCATTCAACTGGTGTGTTTCCACCCTGTTGTTCCACAAGGCAGCTTCTATCGCCTCACTTATTCCATTCTAGAGACATTACCCCTCTTTTTCCCACTGTGTTTTGCTGTTTTCAGAAAGTGAAAGTGAGTGGAAGAGAAGATGAGAAAATATCTTTAAGATAAGGTTACTTATGAAAAGGAAAACCATGCCCTACTGTCAGCTGGTACAATGAGAAACCTCTTTCTACCAAGGCTGCCTTGGCTTTTTTAATTGCAGGTGTGTATATTGAAAAAGCATTATGGTGGGGGCCTCCCTGGTGGTGCAAGGGGTTAAGTCTCAGCATTTTGAAGCTATCTGACACCACTGCAGTACAAGTTCGATTTCTGGCCAGGGAGCTGACATGGGAAAGCAGACCTCTCCTGTCTTACCTGCTGCTCTCCTCAGCAGTGTGTTTCAGTCAGTCTGTCTGTTCTGCTTCCCACTCTGTCTCTGGTGAATCCTCTCAACCCCCGCATCTCTGGCTTGTACCCCAGTTATTGTATGCATAAATAATAAGTTTTAAAAAAAGAAGGAGGAAAAGCATTATGGTACAAAAAGTATGTTTTAAGTATTTGGATGTTGTGGTAGACATTTATTGGATTAAATGTCCAACACCCTTACCTAGGATTTGCATCCTTACCAGTTTAGGCCCACCACCCACGTGGTACCTACACAGCTGTCAATTTACAGGATACAGTTTATTGCTCTTCATCTCTTCTCTGGAATTTTGGGAATTAAGACTAAAAAAAGGAATCTGTAAAATAGCCCAGGAATTTCTTTTGTTGTTGAAGCAAATTCAAATTAGTCTTTCAATACTTACAGTCAAGAGTCTTAACTCTTTCAATCACACACACAACAGAGGTTGGTTTTCTCCTCTAAGCAATCATTATGTCATATATCTGCTGCTCTTTGCTCTAGTAAGTGGACTTTGGTAACCAGGGAAACAGTCTTGATTTCAGCCCTAAGGGATTAATGAATAGATACAAAACTGAATTCCCTGCTCTTTGGATAATGCACATAAACCACCATTCCTACCTCTTCTTGATATGTCACCTCACCTGCATACAGGATTTTGCTGCCTTACGATGCTAATTGAATTTTAGTTGGTATCTCATTTACCATGTTTTCTGTGCTAGATTTCAGATGAGCAATCCCAGATGAGCCAGATACTATGCCAAGAATGATTTTTTTAAAAAAAAATTTTATCTATGCATACAGGAACTGGGGTACAGGCCAGAGACAAAGTGGGGAACAGAACAGGCAGATCTACTGAAATACACTGCTAAGCAGCAGGTGAGTCAGGAGAGGTCTGCTGTGCTATGAGGGTCACCTCCCTGGCCTAGGATGGAATTGGTGCTGCAGTGGCTGTGGATGCTTCATAGTGTGGTGCTTAACCCCTTGTGCCACCAGGGAGGCCCCCAAAACCATTTTAAAAGACAGTTTCAAGTTCAGGAAAAACTATCATATAATGAACCCCTTCCAAATACTGATTCAATACTAGGTCAGTAAAGCTGAGCCTTGGACTCCCATTCTTGATTGATCTAGAGGTGGGATGACTATGAATGTATCAACTTTAATCCCAGGTTCAGTGATCAAACTCTGTGAATACGGGGGTCTAAGATAGCTTCTTTTTGCTAGGACTGACAAATTGTGAGGAGGGAGGTGTGGACCGCCAGCATCTTGCTTGTTTGGAGAAAACCTTAGATAATGAAGCCAAGCTGTGCTATGGAATGGCAACAGAGAGAGCCTTGGGAGGAGTGTGTGAGTCACTGGGTCAAGCTGTGGAGAACTCTAGATATGTCTTTCTTGTATTTCCGGGATATTTAAGACAATATAGCAGTCTTTTTCTTTAAGCTGTTTTGAGTTCAATTTTCTCACTTGCCAGGTGGCAATAATTTAGCAAAGCAGATGGACATAGAGAGCATGATATTTATGATGTGAATTAAGATACAAGCCTGTGTCCATATTGAAAGTATTAAGATTATTTTCTGCCGGGTCCTCCCTGGTGGTGCAGCGGATTGAGCGCCGCACTGTGAAGCATCAACCACACAGCAGCGCGAGTTCAATCCCCGGCCAGGGAGGGGACACACATGGGGCAGCAGACCTCTCTTGCCTCATGCGCTGCTCCCCTCAGCTGTGTATTTTGTTTGATCTTCCTGTTCTGCTCTCCACTCTGTCTCTGGTGAATCCTCTCGCCTCCCATGCCTTTGGCCTGAACCCCAGCTGTACTTGTATGCATAAATAAATAAATCTTTAAAAAAAAAGGATTGTCTTCTGTACCCATTCTATACCAGGGAGAAATTGGGCATGTACTTCTGTATTATGTAGCCATTCCCACCTCTCAATCCTTGAGTAGACGACCCCCACTGAACCTACAACTCCACAAAGCAACCTTCTAAACTGGAGATCAAGGCTACAGAGGAGACATTGAAAGAGAAGGAATACTGACCACATGTAAACTTGGAGAATGTAAATTATTACCAGCCTGAAATCTCTCCAGAGCTAGGCAGTGATGGAAGAAAAGAAAAACAAAACACAACACTTTACCTCTAAGACTCCCATCACCCACATACATAACCCTGACATGCTTGATTATTACACAGTGTTGATCAGTGTTTCAGCCTGTCTGTAATAGACTATTTTAAAGATTTTTAGTATTTTTCCCATGGATTCTCAACAAATGTTTATTTTTTAAAGATTTATTTATTTATTCATATAAGAACTGGGATGTAGGCCAGAGGTGCGGGAGGTAAGAAGATTCACCAGAAAGAGTGAGAACAGGCAGATCCACTGAAATACACTGCTGAGGGGAGCAGTGAGCGAGACAGGGGAGGTCTGCTACGCCATGTGTGTCACCTCCCTGACTGGTCATTGAACTGGTGCTGCAGTGGCTGTGGATAGCTTGATAGCACTGAGACTTTAGCCCTTGTACCACCAGGGAGACCCTCAACAAATGTTAACCCATATTAATTATGACCAGTGCTGGGCACTGAGGATATAGATAATGAATCCAGGATTCCCTACCTTCCTGCTGCTCACAGTGTGGAGGTGTGGGTGTGTGCAGAAATGCAGTTGACTAATCCCTTTCAACGGGCTGACAGGAAGGTCAGTCTGTATAACTTCTCAAGGTTTCTTTTACTATCCAGTATTTTCCCCTTTTTCCTCAAACACTGACTTTCATTGTCACAATTTTCCCTACAGCTTAGCCATGAACAACATCTATAGCTCAATATAGGAAATTTTCTATATTTCCTTAAGGGTGAAACTTGGCAATACTTACAATTTAAAAATCACAGACTGAACAATGCAAGGAAAAGCCTTTGATACATCACTTCCCCTACTTTTATCAGTCAGTTGTGGCAGAAGTGCATGGTGCCAGTTTCATCTGCTGAGAGGACTTGCTATGGGGCGCTGCTCTTAATCAGCACCTTGCCAGCAGTATGGCCTCCTTCAGTACGATTTCCATTCCAGCACTGTATCACTTCTCTTCTCTTCATACAAATAGTCTGCTTTTCCTATTTCCTCTATTCCTCCCCCATGTTCCTTCAATACTCCTTCAATATGAGCTAACCCAGAGCCTGCAGGCCTGATGCTCACCTTTGGGCAGTCCTTGATTAAGAAGTCACCAAGTGGCTGCGTCATCCTGCGTCAAGCTCCTGAGCGCTGCGGGTCAGGTCGGCTCAGTGCCATTAAGTGGTGCTTGAAAGAGACTGCTTAAGTACATGGTTTTGTGGTGGGTTCCCCCCTACTTCTTCTTCTCAGTGAGCCTTTCTAAAGAAATACATTTTGAGCTAAGAGCCTCTTGCAGAGTGGAGAGTATATTTGTAGGTTTCATGGAATTAAAAACCAGGCCACCCTTGGCCAGGATAGTTAAAATGGAACCAAACAGCTACCCTTGGACAGGAAATCGACCACCTTCCTAGTCCACCTGGGAGGAGTGTTTCAGAAATGGAAAGCATATGATCTTGAAAAGATTATATGACATTCCAAAGACATGTACTTTTAAGTAGAGAATTCTAACTGGGTGGATACATTACAGAATAAGTTAATAAGTGAGTTGACCACATCTCAGGGACAGGGAAAACATTTCTCTGAACAATGGTTTTTATGCATTCTTTTTGTTCTGTGATCGCAGAGAAGTTATTTTGATGTAGCATAAACCTTATAAACCAATAACACAGATTTAGAAAATTGTAATCTCTATATGCCAACTTTTCACAGTAAGTGTAGCTCAACTACTCCTGGCTCTCAATCCCAAATGAACTCTAAACGGTAAAATTCAGAAATCAAGACCTACATACACTGGGAATTATAATCAATGTTTAACATAACCACGTCACATTTTGGCAATAAAATAACTAGCTACTTGTCATATTAGATGGAACATAATCCTATTGATTGTCAAAGACTAGACATTGAACTGATTTAGGTGTCATTGTTGATTTCTATTGGCTTTATAGCAATGCTGTTGTCATTGTTTCTCTTAAATCAGAAAATTAACCTTATTCATGGTTTTCACAAATGGCAGCAACTTCATCACATGGTATATTCCAAGGTTGGCATTAAAGAGTTTTCCTATGGTGATTGTGGCTGCCCAAGCCTAGCTGCTTCCTGTGATAGAGGCCATTTCCCCATCTCAGTGTAGACACTTGTAATATATTTCTCAGAATACAGGCCAAAGAAAGGGATATCAGATACAAAAAGGTTCACCTCTGGCCATTGAATAAGGCTCAGTTCCCAACTCCTACTTTTCCTGTCCTGAAGTAGTATTCCCAGTGTAAGTGAGACCTAGAAAATTTTATGCTCTAGTATCTGTGAACTGCAGGGAAATTATTTCACTTTCATCTCACTGGAAATCATATAAAATACAATAATCAAAAATCAGAAAAAGAGATAGCTTGTGGGTCTTTTCCTTATGTGGTCACCTATAATATGTAGACGCATAGTGATTTACACAGATGTATTATGTTCTTGGATAGGTGTTCTTTAAATTCTCTCAATAGCCTGTTGAGTTAATCATGAACATACTAGCCCTTTCTCTACTTAAAATATTCTTCTATTTCCCCTTTAACTACAGGATAAAGTCTCATCTCTTCGGTCTGACATTTAGGGCCCTTCAAGGAGTAGAATGAAAAATAACTCAATCAAAATATATGTAGATGAGCTAAATAGGCACTTTTCAAAAAAAGATATCTAATGGACAACAGGAAAATGAAAAGCTTTTTACCATCAATTATTCCCAGGAACATGTGAATCAAAAACTCAATAAGATACTGCCTCACATTCGAGAGGATGACCTGTTTGAGAAAGAAGAATAACAAGTGTTATTGAGGATGGAGAGAAAAAGGAAGTATCATACATTGTTGGTGGGCATGAAGATTAGTCCAGCCCTTATGGAAAACAGCATAAAGATTTCTCAAAATATTAAAAATAGATCTGCCATAGGATCCAGCAATTCCACTCCCAGGTAACTACACAAAGAATGCAAAAACACTAATTCAAAGGGCTATATTCACTCTTATGTTCATTGTATATTTTTAATAGCCAGTTATAGATACAACTTAAGTGCCCAAAGAAAGTTGAATGCACTAAGAAAATATGAGTGTTTATATATACTGTGAAATACTACTTGGCTATACAAAGAGATAAATATACCATTTGAGATAATATGGATTAGATTGGACGGAATTATACTAAGCAAAATTAGCCAGGAGGAGAAAAACAAATACTGGATAGTTTCACTTACATGTGGGGTATAGAAGCAAAAAAAAGGGTTGGGTAAAGCCTTACTAGTAACAAATGCTAGAAATCTGACAGCAGATTAAGTCTACCAGAGGTGGAAGGAAAGGAGAAATGAGGAGGGGCACAATATTATGGTGAAGACTATAGGTGCCTTGTGGATGGGTGTGGTGTGGTGACGTGCTCTTGAAAGTTGTGATCCTATACCTCTAAATCATGTACAATGTTTTAAACCAATGTTCCATCAATTAAAAAAAAAACTATGATACATTTTGATGAGAAGAAAGGATACCTTTAGGTTGAAGTATTTGAATAAACACTGTCTCTTAATGGAACTGGTAGTTCATATGTTCTTTAAGAAATTCTGAATTCATATAAAAATGAAGGTAATGAATGAAAAATATGTAGTGAATGTAATTATATAACATATATAATACTTTTATAAAATATAATTAATATAAAGATGAATATAGAAATTAACAAATTGTAAGACACTAAGAACTGAGGTAAAGTAGTATTTAGAAGTAGCAATTATCATGAAGATATACTTTTTTGTATGCCTTTTACTTGCAAATGAAAATATGGCTTAAGTGTATCTATTATTAATTGAAAATACTTGTGTCTTTTATTTCAGTGCCAGAAAAGTTGCAAGAGGATTTTCTGCTATGCTTAGGAGAGAATTCTGCATGTGTTAATACAAATAAAAATTTTATTTATTTTATAGAGTATTGCTTTCCTTCTTGAAGATTATTCTATACTCCTTGGAAATAATTCTTTGATTTAGTTTTAGTTTGCATCATTAGTTAAGTTGCAATCATAAAAATTATGATACTGTTATCTCTTTCAGTTTAATCAAGGAATGTTCTCATAGGAATAAACTCATATTACTGAGGAATAAACAAATTCACTGTTCTGTATGTGAAATGTGTGGAAATTAAGCAATGAGATTCTACCTTTCTAAGATTAATGTAAAGTGTGTACTGTTTTATGTTCATTATTAAGCAAATTCTACTGTTTCAATACTAAATAAAAAGAAATAATCAACCAATCTCTTAATATTCACTGCATTTACTTCAGTTAAACCTGAATAAAAATGATTAATTCAGAGCAGCTATCCTATAGTCCAAGTCTCTTTAGAAGCACTGATTCTTAAAATTTAGCACCTATTACAATCACCTCAAAGGCAATGCCAGGGTTCCAGTCCCAGAGTTCAAGTTTAGCAAACCTGGGGTAGGCCTGGGATTTATATTTCTAACAATTTTCCATGGATGCTGATGTTGCTAGTTCAAGGACCTGACTTTGAAGATCACCAAAAAGATAAAAGTTTAATAAACGAATTGGACCTGAAGCTATAGACACAAAAATTCGAGTCATTTCATTCCTAGCTATTTTCAAAAGCAAAAAGTAAAATCTATTATGTTTAATGCACTGTAATATAATAAAAGGCCAAATTTTATAAGTGGAACTACATATCAAGGATACAATAATTAATATTTAAGCTATCTAAGGGAAGAGATTTTTTGGAGAATTTGGAAGGATTGACAAAAAATACAGTTTTAAAAGTTACCCATTAATTGCACTTTTAAAACAGAATTTTAAAATAAAATCTATACTTGACTGTAGATGAGTTAAATCAGATCTTAGCAGGTAGACTTGAAGGGATGGAAGGATATTGATGATAAATAGAAAGAAAATCTATTTTTATTGACCCAATCCTTAGGATATCAGAATGAAAGAATATGTGTGGACTTAAGCATTATTCTTCTGATCATTTTTTCCCCCTCAATGACCAGGTCAGCCTTCTTGAAAATATTGGGAGGAGGGTGAATCTTGAATTTACAGTAAATTCCTTAGCCCGTGACATAAGCAGAATAAAGGCACAACTGAAAAAGTAAAATGAGGTTTTAGCAAAATCAGATATATTTGTTAGGTGTTTGGCCTAGTATTCTTTCTAGAAAAGTGCTCGTCTATCACTGAAAACCAGTATAACTTTTCTTTTAAAAGAAAGAATAGGAAAGAATTTTTCCCTTTCTGGTGTTAAAATACCCTATTAAAACCTTGAAAATAAAACTCCCTTCCCTATCAATGCTTTCCTTTTCTATTAAGCAAATATTGATTTCCCCTACCCTGCATTTGATACAGGAGTCCCAGTGACCAGGGCTCTATGGTTTGCTGGTGCTTTGTGTAGGACTGCTGACAAGGTTGCTGCTAGGGAGCCAACAGAGGGTGCTCACTGCATATTTGGATGAAGGGGGAGAAGATGTGATTCAAATCAATCTTCAGTTTTATTTTTCTTTACCTTCCATGCAAAAGTAAAAGCTATAGTTCTTCTCACACACAAAGGTTTTGCAAATACATTCAGAAGTAAAGTAAGGAAATGCATGGGTCAGTTGAGGTCGGGGGGTGTCTGGGGGAAAGCTAGTATTTATACAGGAAGCAGGGATCGAGATTCTGAAGCACTTGGGTTCCTGAAGGATTTGAGTCATTGATCTTCAATTAGACCTAAACTTTCTTGGCTATAATGACTAAATTTATTGGATAATTTATCAAGATCCTACTTTGTACATAGAAACCGAGTATGTAGGGAGAAAATATGTTCTAATCTTACTTTTCCCCGTTACTCTGCAACATGTCACTTAGCTTAATCTCAGTTTCTCCAAGGACAAAATGTAGAATATAATCATGGCTTCCCCTGGACATTTTCTCCTGTGAACAAATATCTTGGCATTCAATTAGCAAGTGAAAATAATATAAACATTTGAATATATACAAGTTCAAGGCTAGACATACAAGAGTTATAAAAAAAAAACTGGAGATCTTATCTTACCTACTTAGAGTCTGATTTGGTTTGAATTTATAAAATCCTGAAAATGATAATACTTGTGCCATATTCCAGCACTCTTTGATTGTAACATTTAAAAGATCAAACTTAAATTTCAAAGGAGATTAAAAAGGAGTTGCTTGAATGCCAGATAAATGCTAACAGAAATAAGTTATTTTAAATCATTTGCCTCTGAAGACAGATGAAAAAAATAAAAAAAAAAAAAGCTCTCATTAGAAGAAAATATAACATGTGGCAAGCTCTATAAAATTTACTGGAAAATATCATCAAGAAATACCAAAAGTCACAGGAATATATTGAGATTTTTAAAAATAACATTGCTTACTTTTTATCAGACTAGTAAATAAGGTTTCTTATAGAATTATTAAAGTCTTTATTTTGATTTATATAGCAAGGACTTCAGAAAGAGTGATGGCCTTGTTCATTATTCAGCAAAAACCAAAAGAAAAAAATGTGCATCTTAGAAACATACTTTGCTTTCTCTTTCTGGAGCCCAAACAACTTCTGGCTAAAAGACATATTTTGATTAAGATAATATTTTTCCCTAATCAATATTTTTTACCTCTGGGTTATTACTTCCTTGAAGGCTTCTCTGCCTTTTTTTTTCCTTTCTAAATTAGTCTATGTAGTTTATGAGAAATCATCAGCACTGCCATATGTTGCCGTTTACATTAAATCTTTCCCTTAATATTTACTGCTGGGTGGCAAGGCTTGTCTCTAGCCTTTATGGTTTGGCATCAAATCTTGAAATGTGTATTTTATACTTAATTGGAATGGGGATAAGAGCACAGGAGCAGAATTAACCATTAATGAAATAATGTTTCATCCCCTCCAAAGTTTACCAGTTTCCAACTTGGTTGGTAAAATGCCTGAACATTCCTTGGTGTGAAACTGATGTTGTTTTTTGGAGTCACTGGGTTTGGAGAGCAAGGTTCTTGGGCTTACCTGGGGAAAGATTTCATCAGAGCTCCCCATTTGGTGGCATGCGGCAAGTTACCCAGGTGAGTTTCTCCACAAGACAGAGATGTTAGATATATTTAAAAGAGCAGGTTTATTAGAAAAAGGGACAGAAGAGTAAAGGACACTTGCTTAGACACAAGAGGCCAGGAAGTTCTGCCTTGAAAGGGACAAGTTTGCTGAGAGAGGCCTGCACGGTTACAGGCTTGCTAGCGGCCTTGAGGAGAGCTGCCTCTGCTGAAGGAAGTCCGTGAGAAGAAGCCCTGGCAGGGTACAGGTCACAGGCAGGCAGGAAGCTGCTGCCCTGTGGAGGACAGAGTTGGTGAAAAGAAGCACCAGCATAGTCACATATGGGCAGAAAGATGGCTGCCCCATACCAGTTCAGAGACAGCACTGATACAGTCTTCTTCTCTTTGGGAGGGGCTCAGTCCTTCAAGGAGTGGTTTGCTTGTTGTTGACTTTGAATAAACTATGTAGAATTTGAAAGGGGCAGGAGAGTCTACTCCTGGACTATGAGGATTCTACAATGGGCTCAATCTCCATATCTTTACCTTCAGGTCTGCACTCCCTGCTTAGATCTTTTGCATTGTGATGTAGGCAATGGCACCTAAGGATCTTGGTTTCTATAGCTGGATAGATAGATGGCTATGCTAACCCCTTCTGCCCTCACTTTCTTGTGTGAGTCAGGTGTCTTGTCTTATGGTGCCTCCAATCCAGTTTTTCTATTCTTATCCTCAATCAAAGCCATATCAAATGTGCTATGCTTGCTTCATATGTATGCCTAGAAAAGTGACATAGTTCAATCTGTGTCAAGTTGTAACAGGGTGGTGTCCAAGAAAAAGGGAGGTTCCAGTTTCCCTGCCTCACCTAAGGGAGGGTGGAGCTGAGCTGGGAGGAGAAGCTGGAGAGGAGACTGGAGAAGGGAGGAAGCAGGATGAAGAATAAGGAGATCTGGAGGAGACATGTGGAGCAGAGATACATGTGAAGAAGCTGCACTTGCTTCTTGGTTCTGGACTGATTGGAACAGATGTGGGTGAGAGACTGGGAGGTGGTTAATGATGGCAGTGTTTATCTTGATTTTGGTTTCTCTCTTTTCCTCCTAGACTTATATGACTGTTTCTCAGCCCTGTCCTACTCTACTCTCTTTCCAAGTACGAGCATTATATATCCACACTTCCTTGTCATGTGGGGAGTCTTGTGGCTACTAAACAGAAATGGCATGTGTGTATTTAATTGCTATTGTGAGATTCACCAGCACACTCATATACTGCTGAAACAACCTGGAGAAGGTCTCATGATGAGAAGGGACTGCCACCAGATGGAAGCAGCTGTTTTCACTTCATAAAGAAGATAGTTGTCCTCTGCAGTAGATAGTAGATGTGGGAAAGTGAAAAAAAGAGACTCCCTTTTGCATTAAGCCTCTAGGATTTGAGGGTTGTTTGGTATACAATTTTGGGGTTGTGTGTTACACACACACATTAGTCTTCCCGACTAAATGCCTTTGTTTCCTCTTTCACTGTTGACTTTGGTGGTAACATTGTGGAGTGATAGAGGGTAGGAGCATCTGGTTTCCTTATACTTGGTAAATTTTGAAGCAACCAAGACCAACTAGTGTGAGCATATTAGTTGGAGCAGCACCTCTCTGAGGCTGCCTATGGAGTTGGCAGCTGCAGTCTAATCTTCAGAGACGCCTCCAGTTTCCTGCTGTATGAATAGATGAAAAGGAATACTATGACTAATTCAAAGTCATACTCCAGTTGGCCTCAACACTGTATTTATTCTTCAACACTGTATTTGAGAAGAAAATAAAGTAAATTTACAGGGTTCTGAGCAGGGAAGATGTGACTCTTAGATTCTATATCCAGCCATTGTTTTCTTTGTACTGGCAAAAGAAGTGCACCAGGAAATACAGGAATACTGAAATACAATACTCTGTTCAGAACAACACAAGAAAACCAAACAATGGTTCAGTGTAGATTAAAATAAAAAAGTGTGGGGGCCTTCCTGGTGGTGCAAGGAGTTAAGTCTTAGCACTGTGAAGCTATCTGCAGCCACTGCAGCATGATTTCTACCCCCTGCCAGAGAGGTTACCCACATGGCGCAACAGACCTCTCCTGTCTCACCTGCTGCTCCCTTCAGCAGTATGTTTCAATCTATCTCCCACTCTGTTCTTTCCCCCACTCTGTCTCTGACGGATCTTCTCACACCCCCACACCTCTGGCATGCATCCCAGTTCTTATATGCATCAATAAATCTTCAAAAAAAATAAACAAGTGTTAGGTAGTAAAATTGAAAATTTTTAAGGAAGTTATACAAAATGTATGATTTTCTTGGGGAAAAATGTGGAAATTTCACAAATGGAAGTTAAGAAATAAATGACTAAATAGAGAAAAATTGTTTAACTATTAAATGCAATATCCAAGAGTAATAATTTAAAGGCTTCATAACCACTCAGTTCACTGGAAAACTCTACTTTACTATAAAGAATCAAGAGCATGAAAGTAAAATGAGAAATCCATTTACTTTATTTTTAAAAATTTATCTTGAATCAAACACTGAAATCTGATATAAGTGGCACAAACACATTATAGGCTGATTTTAATTATTTACATAACTGCTGAAGTCATACATAAAATTGTTTTCTTATATTAACAGGGAGATAACAATATTACATATACAATAATCATGAGCATTACATAACATAAAGTATATGTAGCATTTAGTAGAATTACAGCACATAGCAAGCAAATGACAGTGATGTTAGTTTTGCAACATTTTCCAAATATGTTCAATGAATTACATCTAATTTTCATAGTTTTTAAGGATAATTATATTGGTTTTACTCAAATGATTTATAGATTTATGAGAATTAAAATACAAAGGAGAATATCCAAGGAATCTAAATGATATTTCCAATTATTCTTGAGGAATAAAATGGTAGTACAGAAAATCACCACTTTTAAAATGTTTGCACATATCACTGCTTTAATAAAAACTTCATTAGTACATTTCCAAAACCAATAATAATAATAATACAAAGAATATACAAAGGATTTACATTTTTATGACAAAGGCAAAAAGTGAAATTAGTGTTCAGCATGTGTTATACAGCAGCTATTATAGATTCAGTGCATTCTTGGAACAGGAGAAGTGATACAACCAGATTTTTTTTCTCCTACGCACTATTTTCTACATTCTGAGAATGTATCATATTATTTTGCTTTTACTATACGATAGTATTGTTTTAGGTTTAATGCATATTTGGTATAATATGTAGGTTACCTTTGGGTCTGGGAAGGCTCCAAAATTTCTATATAAATTAAAGGTAATTGTTTCCTCACTTTAGGCCTTTTTATTTGTTAAAAGTTTTACAGGAACACTATATTTTCAGGAAATGGAGGAAACCTGTGATATCAAGGAGGTTTTGAATAGAATTTTGGAAAAAAAATAAGTTGGCATATTTTCCCTAATAAATATTAGAATATATACCAATACTATAATAACTAAAACAATGTGTAGATATGGATTAATGTATAGAATAAGGAATCACAAATAAATTTTACTCATTATTTGACCCCACAACATATTATGAAAGATGACTTAGCCAACAAACAATATTAATAATGTTAACCATTTGAAAAAGTAGTAATGACCTAATGTACAGAAATAAACTGTAAATGAATTGAGATTTTTAAATATTCTCAAAAAAATAAAATACCATACAGATGAATACATTTAATTAATCTTAGTTGGAGAAAGTTTTTCTCCACAGTATAAATATAATGAAATAAAAAGAGAAATGAAAGATTTGAACAAATGTGTATGTACCAAAAACCCACTAAGGAGAAATAGAGGAAGTTCCTGTTTCATTCCTGGAAGGAAAATCTAACAGTTAATAAGGGTACACTACACCAAGAGAGTGCCATGGCTTGGGTGAACTTGAAGTGCCCCCTTGGATATCAAAGACTAACACAGCCTGCACAGAATAGATATACAAAGTATTATGCTTCATTGAAAAGGAGATTGGTTTAAAGAATATCTGTAGGGGGCCTCCCTGGTGATTCAGTGGGTTAAGCAACACACTAGGAAGCAAACCACAGTCACTGAAGCACAAGTTCAATCTCTACCTCTGGCCAGGGAGGGGACACACATGGCCCCGCAGACCTCTCCTGCCTTGCCCACTGCTCCCCATAAGTGTGTTTTGGTCCATCTGCCTGTTCTGCTCCCCACTCTGTCTCTGGTGAATCCTCTCACCTCCCTGGACTCTGGCCTATACCCCAGCTCTTGTATGCAATAAATCTTTAAAGAAGATTTATTTATTTATGCATACAAGCACTGGGGTACAGGCCAGAGGTGTGGGGGGGGTGAGAGGATTCACCACAGAGAGCAGGGAGCAGAACAGGCAGATCAACAGAAGTACACTGCTGAGGGGAGCAGCGGGCACAGCTGGAGAGGTTTGCCGTGCCATGTGGGTCCCCTCCCTGGCTGGCAGCAGGGATCGAACTCGTGCTGCAGTGGTTGCAGTTTGCTTCATAGTGTGTTGCTTAACCCACTGCACCACCAGGCAGGCCCCTAAATAAATCTTTTTTAAAAAAGAATTTAAATTATCTTGTTTTGAAAAAAAAAATCTGAAATTGTCTTTTTTAAAAAAAGAATATCTGTAGGCTGCGGTGCAGTGTATGGCACACAAATTACAGAATTTTGGCTCATACAGTGATTCTGCAAAGAAATAGACATTCTGAAGGCACACACTGTCGAAAGAGGGGAAACACATGTAAGAAATGGCAGCACGCTACACAGCCTGGGTATCTGGAAAGAAAAGGATAGATATAGTTCTCCAAGGGCATTGTCTCCACTCCTAAGACCTGGCACTAGCCTTTTGAAATGCACTTGAAGTGCACAGACTGTAAGTCTTCATTTGGAACCATCTTGATTTGGAAATCATCAAAGACACAAACAAAAGCCAGTACTAAGACCTCATAGATTATCCCCCGAGTTGCTGGACCCCTCAGACTCCTCCCTGACCCTGTAGACTGAGAAAATGAAAAAACAATGCTTCAGTATAACTGGAAGCCTGCAAAGGCTAAAAGAATCAAATTAGTGATTTTGTGTTCTTTGGATCTATCAAAGATGAACTAATATCCACCTTTCTCAAATTTGAGTGTTTGGTAGGTTGGTCATAACCGTTTTTATACTTTCTTCATAGATGTCTAATGGGCTAGTTTTAGTTTTAGTGGCAGGTAGTATTTTGTGATGAATTATGCAATGAAAGGACCACTTTGATCTAAGAAACTGGGTTGCTTTCACACCCAGAGTCTTCTACAGGATTGGGAAGGAACTTTCTGAGGGCAGAGAACATTTTTGGAAATGTATATAACTTTACCTCTTTTTTTTCCTCCCATATTTCTTGCCAAAAGAGTGATCTTCAGGGCTTGCAATCTCAAAATGCTCAAAGGAGCGAGGAGTTCATGAAAATGAGGGTAGTAATCACAGTGCTAGCTGGGAAGGGCTCATTTCCTGGGAGGGGGCTCTCTATTGGCTCCCATCGGTTGATGCCATCCTGACTGTAATGCAGAGTGGCCAAGCTGTCAGCATTTTTATGAGAATTGTTCTGTCACTTGGACATGATAACTACAGAAATAAAACCCCTAAATCGTGGGTCAAAGAGAGAGCATTGAATGGAAAGACTTGCAACTATTGGGTGACATCTGCTTACTGTCCCATCCAGGTCCTATTACCTGACAGGATGGAGCAATCTGCTTAACTGTTCTTGAGAAACAATTGTACTTCATCCCTGGAGTTTTACTGCAGAACATACTCACACTGTGGATAGTTTGTGTGTGCTTTAGTCTCTTCAACAAGATGAGGCTATTAATGCCTACTTTTCTAAATTGTGAGACCTCAATGAATTGGTAACACACACAGGTGATGTGCTATTTCCTTTCTTTTTCATTGAGTTTTTAGTCTCTTGGCTCCAGCCTCATAAGTTTCATTATGACTTTTCCCTCTCACTGGGTTCATTCCTTCTTCCTGTTTTCCCCTTGTTGTGACCTGATCCAGAAGGTTCTCTTCACTAGCTTTATCCATTCTAAATATCTTGCAGGTTCCATTTCTTTTTTTTTTTAAGATTTATTTATTTATGCATACAAGCACTGGGGTATAGGTCAGAGGTGGTGGGGGGTGAGAAGATTCACCACAGACAGAGTGGGGAGCAGAACAGGCAGATCAACTGAAGTACACTGCTGAGGGCAGCAGCGGGCACAGCAGGAGAGGTCTGTTGCGCCATGTGGGTCCCCTCCCTGGCTGGCAGCAGGGATTGAACTCATGCTGCAGTGGCTGAGGTTTGCTTCATAGTGTGTTGCTTAACCTATTGCACCACCAGGAAGGCCCTGTGTTTCATTTCTTTCTAAACCTTCTTGCCTTGTTTCACCCCACATTGATCTCTATAATCTATTTTTTCTTTTGTAACTGTAGTTCCAGGCAAAAAGTAATATAGTCCTTTTTTAAAGTTTTATTTTTTTTATTTATGCATACAAAAACTGGTGTATAGGCCAGAGGTGTGTGTGTGGGGTGAGAGGATCCACCAGAGACAGAGTGGGGAACAGGCAGATCGGCTGAAACACACTGTTGAGGGGAGCAGCAGGTGAGTTAGGAGAGGTCTGCTGTGCCTTGTAGATCAGCTACCCAGCAGGGATTTGAACTCATGCTGCAGTTGGCTTCATAGTGCTTTGCTTAACCCACTGTGCCACCAGGGCGACCCCAGTAATATAGTGTTTGTTCAGTGAATGATGTATAAATCCTTACTGGCCCACTGACCAGTCTGAGTATTTCTAATGCTTCACTAGTTGTGCTTTATCTGAACCATATTTTCCTTACAAAATGAACAACTCCTTGAGTGTGAGGATACAATTTTGGTACTTCTTTTGAATAGTCACTAAGTGTAATGTCATCTTTTCATGATCATGAGCACTGAAAAGTGTGTGGTACAAAGTAACTTAGACATTCTTATTTGAGAAACAAAAATATAGCTGAGAGCAGACTATCTTCTGACATTCTTTCAAAGCTTTGTGGTTCAGATTGACATATTCATCACAAGCCCATACAAAGCAGCAGGTTGTTTGTGAGGGCTCCTGCAATAGTACTGTGCTTCCTTGACAATAAAGGACAATATTTACATGTTATTCAAGTCTAGGAGAAGGTGAGCATCTTTGTGCTTTGTATATTCCTAGAAGGCACAACCCTAGATTCTGATTCTGAGGAGTCCATGTTTGTATATGAGACTAAAGTTTATTCATAAACAAACCATTTCTGTGCATCTTCTTTGTCCCCATCACCTGAAGTGTGTTGGGGTTCCCAAACAATTTGGACTTCCATTGATTTAATTTGAGATTTAGCACATCTAGGAACATTAAATTGACTGTGTTTGTTTGAAAAATCTGATAGTTTTATCTTATAAGTACAGTCTTTATGCGTATACAGCAGCATTCAGACAACATTAAAAAGGAGGTGATTGGAAGTTTATTAGGTGTTCTGAGATGTGAGTGATGCAAACAATTCCAAGAAGTTACTTTTGTGATGTTGGGAGATACTGAGATAGATAGTTGGGAGATACTGAGAGAGATAGCTGTTAGTTGTTACAACGTGGAGGAAGATTTAGTGTACTAAGACTGAATATTTAGAATTGTGACTTTTCTGATAGAAACAGGCAGACTGGGAATAATTAGAGAAAGAAAAAGAGCATTTTGTGGACTGAGTGCTTGGGGGCAAAGGGCACATAATATGAGGGTACAAAGATGTGAAGTAGATAATTCGTGTTCTGATCCCTCACCTATTAATTGGTGTCTAGATCATTCTTTGATTCCTTATTTTGTTCCCTCCACACTATATAGCTACCATGAATTGGCAACAGTATTGTCGATAATAGTTCAAAAATCGTATTTCATACTCAAATTGTATCTTTTAGTCTCAGTTCCTTTACCTGTAAAATTAGTATAGTAATATCAAATTAAATGCTTTGGTAATGATTACTATATGTTATAAAATGTAAGCAATGATTAACTATAAGATACAATTATTTTATGTACATATAAGGAGTAGAAGTAAACACTGTCAACCTAACTACTACTCCAACTGTTGTTGGAGATGCTAAAGTAGGAAATCCGGAAATCAGTAACATAAGTGAAATATTCAATGTCAAGTAGTCTTGCAAAATACAAAGTAGTATACAATGTTATTTACTTATCATTTGTATGTTGGACTATATAATGTAATGAATCTGAGGGCTACAAAAAAATTACTTCCACCAATTTTGGCACATGAGAATGATACTTGAAAAGTCAGTAACTTTATTGCTCTGCATCTTAAAAGTGAAAACAAGTTCAAAAGATAAAAATATTCCTACAGCACCACTATGGGCCACAAATGAAAATTAAATATGCAGTAGAATATCTGAGGTCTATTATATACAAGATCATGCCATTCTTCTATAACTGCCCTTTGAGAAAATACAAGAGGTCAGGTTTAGAGTACAAGGTTTGTTATCTCATCTTAAAAGTTCATATTGCAATGGATGGTGGAATTAGTAAACAGGTAATCTTTGGGAAGGGCAAGTAAAATTTTTATTTTTTATTCCCCATAATACTGTCTTGAGTTCATGTAGGAAATACTCCATACCCTTTGTCTGACTAATAGAAAAGGAAAATAAAAGCAAAGACTCTACAGAAGAGTAGGTGACTTTGGAGCCTGTTTTTAATGATATTAACTACCATTTAAAGATTTTCCTGAGTCACATTGAGTAGGAAAGTACTATCAATTGAATTTCTACTTCTACTTTTTAAACACTGGAGAGATTCTAACTTCATTTCTATAATATCCAGATCTAGGTTATTTCTACTAATAAAACAAGGTACAAAGCGGTTCTTAGTTTACAACTCGTATTTTAGTTTAAAATTCACTCACATAGACCAAAAGATGTGGTATATATACACTACAGAATACTACTCAGCAATCAAAAAAGATAAACTCATGCCATTTGTGGCAACATGGATGGAGCTGTAAGGGATTATGCTAAACAAAGTGATTCATAAGGAAAGAGAAAAGTATTGAATGATCTCACTTAAAGGGGATCTGTAGGGACACTGAAAAAAGGATCAGGAAAAAGACAAAACTTGCAGGCAAGCCATAAATTTGAGGCATACAGCAGGGGAGGGGAAGGAGATGGAGCAAGAAGAGCACAGGAACTATGGTGGTGGTTCATGGCGTACCATGGTGGTGGGGGACTTATGGAGGCTACACCTGAAGGGAGAAATCAAATATACAAAAATGAATAACAATGTAAGAAAATTAAAAAACAAATTAATAAAATTTATTTTATTAAAATAAGTAAAATTTCCTCACTTATATCAGTCAGGGTAGTTCACTGGGATTTCACATCACCAAATTATTAAAGCATATTCTGAAAACTAGTTTCCTCAACACTGATAAATTCACTAATTTTTTCATTCTGACCCAAATTATTATAAAACTCCTCTTTAAAATTTGGTCCATGGCAAGGGTCATGCAAATGGATCGCTTTTAGTGTCAGACCTAGACACACAGCTTCATCTTAAACTTGTCCTAGGTCAAGAGTATGTCTTAGAGCATTTATTTTTGAAGATATATTTATTTATGCATACAAGAACTGGGGTACAGGCCGAAAGTGTGGGAAGGGGGAGTGAGAGGATTCATCAGAGACAAACTGAGGAACAGAACAGGCAGATTTACTGAAATACACTGCTGAGGGGAGCAGCTGGGGAGAAAGAGACAGGAGAGGTCTGCTGTGTCAGGTGGTTCACTCCCCTGGCCAGGGATGGAACGCCTGCTGCAGTGGCTGTGGATAGCTTCATAGTGCTGCGACTTAACCTCTAGCACCATCAGGGAGGCCTGAGAAGCATTTTTTAAGATTGAATTTTTTGTCAAAATGTAGACAGGATTACAACTGACTAGGGAAAGTGGAGGGGAATAAAGAAATTGGATGTGGGGCCTCCCTGGTGGCTCAGTGGGTTAAGCAACGCACTATGAAGCAAACCACAGCCACTGCAGCACGAGTTCAATCTCTACCTCTGGCCAGGGAGGGGACCCACATGGCGCAGCAGACCTTTCCTGCCTTGCCGGCTGCTCCCCTCAGCAGGGTGTTTCGGTCAGTCTGCCTGTTCTGCTCCCCACTCTGTCTCTGGTGAATCCTCTCACCTCCCTGGACTCTGGCCTGTACCCCAGCTCTTGTATGCATACATAAATCAAATCTTCAAAAAAAAAAAGAAGTTGAATGTGGAGGCTTTGACATTTTGCTATTTTTTTAATTTGAATTTTTACATTGAGAAATTATTTTTTAAAAAAATTAATTCTTCCCTGCGGCCTCCCTGGTGGCACAGAGGGTGAAGCAACACACTAGGAAGCAAATCGCAGTCACTTTAACAGAAGTTCGAATCCCTGCTTTTGGTCGTGGCGCTGACCCACATGGCACAGCAGACCTCTCCTGCTGCGACTGCTGCTCCCCTCAGCAGTGTGTTTCAGTTGATCTGCTGTTTCTGTTCTCCATTCTGTGCCTGGTGGATCCTCTCACTTTCCAAACTTCTGGCCTGTACCGCAGTTCCTGTATGCATAAATAAGTCTTAAAAAAGATTAATTCTTCCCTGATGAGTCGATATGAGCAAAGTTAGAGTAAAAATGCAAAATATTTATTGCTATAACAATCTAAGATATACATGTAATTAAATGAGAACTTTAAAATGGACAAAATAAAAACTGACATAATGGACAAGCCCAAAATTACAGATAGTTATTATAACAATCCTAATAGCACAAGTAGACAAAAATCAGAAGGCTATGGAAGGTTTGAACAGCACTATCAACTAACGAACCTAAGATTAAACTGTCATATTAAGAACACTACACTCAACAACTGCAGAATATATATTATTTTCAAGGACACATGGAATGTTGATCAAGATAGATTATATTATAAACAATAAAACAAGTCTGAGTCCATTGAAGTATTGAAATCATACAAAATATGTTCTTTAATCAAAACAAAATTAAATTAGAACTGGAAAAAAGAAAATGGGAAAATGGGTCAAGCAACTGTATCTTGCTTTAGTTGCTCAACATTATGTTTCTGAAATTCATCATATTATTGTGTGCCAATTTACTGTTGATGGACATCTTGATTGCTTCTAGTTTCTTGCTGTTAAAAATTGTGCTGCTCTAAACATTTTTATAGTTGTCTTGGAAAAATGTAAGAATTCCTCTAAGTTAAAGGTTGGCAAAATGTTTTCTATTAAGGGTTAAGTAGTAAATATTTTAGACTTTGAGGGTTATATGGTCTCTGTTACTAGTAATCAAATCTGCCCATATATTGTGAAAGCAAACATAGACAATACACAGACAAGTGAACATGTTTGCATTACAATGGGAATTCATTTACAAAGACAAGCATTTGACTAGGTTTGCCTTTGGAGCATAGTTTGTTGATGTTTGCTCCAGATTATTAACTAAGAGTGAAGTTGCTGAGTATATTTATATATACCTCCACATATATGTATCTACATTTAACTCGACTAAATAACACCAAGTTATTTTTCAAAGTGATTGTATTAATTTACATCTCACTGGCTTTTTGGAAGTTTTCCAAGTATTTCACAATCCTGCTAAGATTTTATAAGATTTTTCTTTTTTGCTAATTTAAAGGGAGATTTCAAAATAACATCTAATTATGATGTAAGAGATATTTCCTTGATTACTATTGAAATTGAACAACTTTTCACATATTTTGGCATAGCTTCTACAACAGTGAGAAAATTAATTTTGTTGTTTAAGCAATCCAGTGTGTGTACTTTGTTTTGGCAGCCCTAAAAAACAAATCCCGGGATGGAGATAGTGTGATTTCTTTAAAACACTTAAAATCCCTTTTTAAAGCTTTTATCTCAAATGCATTTTAATTTTCTAAAGACCTGCAGAATAACTAGAGTCAGAAAACTTGCCAGGAAGAGCCTTCTTGGAGCAGCTTCCTGAGAACAAAACTATGGGAGAAGAGAAAGACCATAGCGAAGGGGAGAGTGAACTGAGCCTGGAGGAGATAAAGGAGGGCACAGACCCAGGCCTACCCCATAGACTTGTGTGTGAAAGAGCCCCTGAGTATGTCGAAGGTAAGCAGGCTCTCAGTCTGCAACAGTGGTTCTTCAAGTCTGATGTTAAGACACATGGTTTTGATTACTTTCATGCAGGTACACCAAATTTCATGTACAAAACAAACCCTTAGAAAATTATCATGTGGCTAAACTACTGGTTGTACAAAGCTGACTTTTCATATCCTCAAATACTAGGTAAATACTAAATATTTCCCTTTGACATTAACTGTTGGTAAGATGGATAAGAAAAGTAGGTTTCTAACAATAACAAATGCTGGC
Organism: Galemys pyrenaicus; assembly: GCA_019455555.1. Lineage (NCBI taxonomy): Eukaryota > Metazoa > Chordata > Mammalia > Eulipotyphla > Talpidae > Galemys > Galemys pyrenaicus. The sequence goes on along the minus strand of JAGFMF010011718.1, from coordinate 4,332,621 downwards.
GAGGATGTGGAGAAAAAGGAACCCTGGTACACTGCTGGTGGGAATACAAGCTAATCCAACCATTATGGAAGGCCGTATGGAGGTTCCTCAGTCTACTAGAAATGGAACTACCATATGATCCGACAATCCCGCTCCTAGGGATCTA
>JAGFMF010011718.1:4307999-4332183 GCA_019455555.1 Galemys pyrenaicus | reverse complement strand
GAGGCCAGAGGGTGCACAAGGGACTGAGGTGATGGTGCACGGGTGAAATGGTGGTGGGTACTCCCTGGGGACTACAAATGATGTCAAATATAATTAATAGTAAAAAAAAAAAAGAAAAATAGGTTTCTATAATGTTTGATCTCTATGCCCTTGTCTTTTTGTTACAAGTATATTTCATGAAGCTTTTTGCAGTTACAAAAGTACAGAAGGAAGTGTTTTGTTGGGTAGTTGAGTTCTAGTTGATGCATGTGTACCTGTTTTAGTCTGTATTGTTTTGCTTTCATATTTAAAAAGCATCCTTGGAACACAACTATTCAATCTTTTGTGGAGAATTGTGCTGGATGGTATTTAAAATTTCAGGTTTCTTTCAATTTAACATTAGAGAATTTTGTTGCTTCTTAATCTGTTGTGTCCCATACAGAACATTAAGGCCAAAAAATACTTGAAATTGCAAGTATTTCTTCAGGTAACAAGTATTAACTTTCAGTCGCTCATATAGAGTCATAGCCAAATGCTATTGTCTGCATTTTGCTGTTGCAAAACTAAGATTTCTTGATATCCAATTCATTGCATTGGATGTTAAAACAGTTTACTTTGATGCACTCTCAGCCTGCTATCCAGTAGGACATAATTATGCCCACAGAGAAAGATGTGTTGCGATTACTCATAGTAGGATATATGTAAAGTAACTCAAATGCAATGGAATTACATTATTCAAATTGAAAACCTAGTGAGAAGTTTGTTACACTGTTCCTTAACAACAGAGGTGACTCATTTGGACAGACATGACAATGATTTGCCACATAATCATGAAGTGGGCCTTTTATACTAGTAATTAAGTTAAATAGATTTCAAGCATTGTCTTGGGTTAGAGTATTTTAGAACAGCATCAGCAACTTCAAACCAATGTTAATCATTTGCTCTGGCTGCTATACAAGAAATAGTCAAATAGCAAAGGTTTTATTTTGATATATGGTTTCCAGCTAGTTACTAAGCAAGCAGTAGATATTCAGAATTCAGGAGTAGAGAATCAAAGGACGAAATTAAGAAAAGGTAAACAGCCTAGTTTTGGAGGATTCAGAAAAGGAGACTTAGAATAAGAGTGCAATATAGCAAGAAGGTCAAGATTTACATATCTAAAAAAAAAAATCCTACTCACAATAAGAATCAAAAACAAAAGCTTCCTAGCAAAAATCCTAGGAAGATTTGTGAGGAAGCAATAAGGATAAAATTGCTACATTTCATAGAAACTTATACAATAAAAGTGCATAAAGTAAGGATATTTAGTTGGGTGACTACATATAGTAAACACCTCAATTATTTGCACACTAGTTCAATTCTTATAAATATGTTAGCTGCTTACCAGAAATATATTTCTGGTGGGTTCTATTCCATGGGTTGTGTTTTTCCAGAGATAAAAGACCTATATGAAAAAATATTTTAATCAGAAGAATTTATTAATATTTTGCCACTCTGAGTGCTAAAAGTACACTTTTTTTTTTTAAAAAAGTACACTTTAATGCTGTCTGACAGCATACAGTGGGTGACAGCTGCTTTTGTTTTCACCTGAGACCACAGACCCACCATGTTGTGGATCTCTGGGAGTTCCATTCTCACCACGGTTTATGTGAATAGCACTTTCTAGAGTGCATAATCTAAGCTGTTGTACATGGTAACTTGACCTTGCACATTGAGATATTTTTGTCCCCTGTGTTTATCTGAACACCTAAAATAGTCTCTCACTCTCTTTCTTAATATATATGTGTATATATATATATATTTGATATCTATATCTGTATCTCTATATATTCATATACCTGATATGAGAGGTCACATCAGGCAAAACTTTATATTGTATTGCCAAGTTGCAGAAACTTTACCAGGCTTAAAACAGGATTGTCATAAAGCATTTTCAAGCTCTCTACCATTTTAATGAAAAAGCGGCATGCTTCCAGAAGTTTCTGAACCCTAGCCAGAATTCTTCATCTAAAAGGGAATGTAAGTGTTGGTGTATTGGAAAGCCAGTCATTAGCTGCCTGTCACTCAGATGATTGGTAGTGGCAGTGATGCCAATACTGATTATAGATTGCACTGTAGAAAGAACGGGTTTTGGTTTTAAAAAATACATTAAATTATTAACTTTTGTGAACAAATATATAATTCTATATTCCTTTGCAATATCTAAATATGCAATTGAGTGCATTTTTTTCTCTTATTAAGTTCAATAATAAGAATGTTTGATATTTTCTTCAAATAACAACAATGAGTATATCATCTACACTGAGCACATCATATAGATCTAAACTAATCTACGCATGTTTTCTTTGATCAGATCCAAGATTTGACTTAGTGAGCACATTATTTCCTTAATGTTTCTGTTGAAGAAACAGAATTAGCAGATTCCTTAGGGGGGATTTGGAATATAAGGGAGATGGGATGTCCCTGGGCTTTGGATAGTCCTTGTTCCAACAACCTCCCCACCAGCAGACACATGGGTAAACACAACACCTAAACCATCCATATCCTTCTCCCTACACTTCAATCACATATTCTTTGACACTTTCTTATGTTCATGCTCTTTGAAATTTCCTCATTGTTGTATTGTCTACAATTTGCTTATTCTTCAAAAAAGTACTCGGTTTGTGGTTGGCGGTACAGATTTTTCTTATTTAATTTTTACATAAATTTGCAGAATATTTGCATGGATTCTATGCCAATTTTTCATTTTTATTTTTTCAAAGATTTATTTATTTTTATTTATTTAGTTAGTTATGCATACAAGAGCTGGGGTGAAGGCCAGAGGTGCGAGAGGAATCTCAGAGACAGAATGGGGAGCAGGATGGGTGGATTGATTGACATACACTGCTGAGTGGAACAGCGAAGAGGTCTGCTCTGCCATGTGGATCCCCTTCCTGGCCAGGGATCAAACTCGTGCTACAGTGGCTGCTGAGAGCTTCAGAGTGAGTGACTTCAACCCTTATGACACTCACTTTTTTTTCCCCTTTTTGAAAGGGCCAGTTCCATTCATACCTAAAATTGGCAAGGTTGGGTCTTTCTCAACTCATTCTTGTTGCCTTGTATATTGAGTTCTCTCCCTTTAGGAATGGGTAGTGTGCTCAACTTTATTTATTTATTTATACAGTTTGATCTACGTAAGTATGGCATTCCATATATGAACAAACCTTTTTGCATGAGGTTTGTATGAATAAACATTGGTTTACTCATTCTCCTAGTGAGGTTAGGATTTTCTTTACTTTTGCTATTATAAATTATCAATGGTCTGGGTTCTATATCCACTTACATGTCTCATCTGGATATAAGATTTTTCTCTAGAGTAGACACCTAAAAAGAGAGTCGAGGTTATGCACTTCTTCAACTTGACAAAATATCATCTAATTTTCTCTAAGTTATAGTCTCATCAGATGTAAACAGTTCCAATTTCTTCTGTGCCTGCCAAATACTTGACAATTTATGGTTGTGAAATTACGGTGTCAAAATGATGTCAAATAGTGTCTTTAATTTGCATGCTTAATTGGTCATATTGTTGAACATCTTTTGGTAAGTTGAATAGCCCACTATGAATTGTTCATTCATATGCCCTTTAACCATTTTAAAAATTGTGTTAATTGACTTCTCTAATTGATTTATAGTTCTTTAAATCAGGATAGCAATCTTTCAAGCTAAAGATATTGTTGCCATTTCCTGAAATTAATGAATTTTAATTTTTATAATTATTTATCTTGTTAGATTAAATTTGTAATTAAAAATATATTAATTCTGTGCCTTCCTAGTTACGCAGTGTGTTGAGCACTGTACTGTGAAGCATCCGCGGTACTGCAGTGCGCGTTCCATCCGGCCAGGGAGGGGAGTAACTACATGGCACAGCAGACCTCTCCTGCCTCCCCCACTGCTCTTCTCAGCAGTGTATTTCAGTCAATCTGCCTGTTCTACTCTCTTCTCTGTCTCTGGTGAATCCTCTCACTGTCCCCCACCCCCGCAACTCTGGCCTGTACCCCAGTTTTTGTATGCATAAATTAAAAATAAGTCTTTATAAAATATATGAATTCTACCACTTATGATTTAGGGTTTTGTGTCTTTAGAAACTTTTTTCCCATGGTATGATTTCATTCATATGTGGCATGTAGGAAAAACAAACATGAGTTAAGAAAAACAGGAGTTAAACTTTTGGGCTGTAAGACCAATTAGATGTTAACAGAAGAGAAGGGGAAAGGGATAAATCAGGAAAAGGAGAAAGATGATATGGTGAGGGACAGGATTGGACTTTTATCATTGAACTTAATGTAACATATACACATCTTGATTTTCAAAGATGAGCCTGAAATTTATATAACATGGTAATGCAGTATTACTTCAATTATAAAAGAAAGAAAATTTTAAACTGCATGTAGTCAGTATAAATCTCATGCATTTTCTTCTTTAAGTTTAAACTTTTCTTTTTTCATATTTAGGCCCACAAACTAAAAAAATCATAAATGTGTGTTGAATTTTATCACATGCCATTTCAATACCTATTGAGAGACCTGATGATTTTTCTTATAACCTGTTTATGAGTGAAATGAATTAACAGATCTTGCAATTACTGAGAATGCAAAAACCTTCTTTGCATTTCAAGGAAAACACTTTGTGATTTATATGATTTAAAGATTTATTTATGTTTATTTATTAATGTAAGGTCTGGGATGTAGACTAGAGGGAGTGGGTGAGAGGATTTACTGGAGACAGAGTAGGGAAAAGAACAGGCAGATCTACTGAAAAAACACTGTTGTGCTTTCCTCAGCAGTATATTTGAGTCGATCTGCTTGTTTTGCTCCTCACTCTGTTTCTGGTGAATCCTGTCACCCCCTGCACCTCTGGCTTGTACCCCTGCTCTCATATGCATAAATAAATAAATCTTTAAAAAACAATAATAAACAAAAATTACCAGTAAAGGCAAATTACACAATTAGAAAAATTGCCATTTTGTAACTTCTAATGAATAACAACTTTGAAACAGTTAATGGGCCATAAAACTGTTAGAGGAAATGTGATAAAAATTTTAAGTGTAGGAAACAGAGAGTCAGCACCTGAGAAACTTAGTATCTCAGAAAGTGAGACAATGAGACTTAAGATAATGAAATGCAATATGAAACTATAGCACCAGTCATGATGAAATTTGAATCTGAACTTATGAAGTCTCTTGATTCAACTTCCAGACTACAGGAAATACAGAGGATAGAGAAACAAATTAAATCAGATCAAAAGAACATAACCAGGATAATTCAGAACATGAAACAGACTCATTTTCTTTGAGAGTTAAGGAGTAAAAAACAAAAGGAAGAGGGAATGTTTTATAGTAAGAGTTTTATGAAAAACAAAACAAAACAAAACAAAAAAACAAAAAACAGAAATGCACCCTAATGGAATCTTAATTCAATCAAATCAACAACAACAACAAAACACATATTTATGGGTATTAAAATTGAGAGTTTGCAAACAAATTGGTCATTACATATTAAATATTGATGATATTAAAATTTACTCTATGTTTAATAATATTAATTAGTAATTATTTTTATTGGGGCTAATGGTGATGTAAAAAATACCTTATATTTTTTGAAATTCAAATTGGGATACTTAAGGGTAAAAGAATATGACATCTAGAATTGACATTAGCATATGTAGTCAAGAAAACTGAGAAGGGGCAATAAAACAAGCTTGGTTGTATAGATGATGGCTGAGGTTGTGTGGTGATCGCACAGATGTTTGTGTACTCCTTAAGTTTGTGCATTTTTGAAATTTTTCCTAATTAAAAAGTAGCAAGAGATTCTGAGTAATTTTGTCTATTAATGAAACACCAAATTCAAAGAGTAAAGACAAATCTCTTCAAGTACTTATACTTGAAAGTATAGGAAGCTGATTACCTGCAAAAGATTTTTACTCTGCATATTTTCTTCATTGGTTAATGTAAACCCAGAACACTTTACAAGATCAGGAATTTACTTATAGTTAATCTAATAAAGAAAATACTTTTAAATATGAAAAATAAAACACCTCAGGATTTTAATAGCTATAGAATCCTATTTTGAAATCATTCTGCTTACTTAAAGACCAAACAAAATTAGGAATCCATGACTGAAGAATTATATTATTGAAGAACTGGTGAATAACATGAATCTGCTTAATCTTAAACTGATTATAAATATCTATTCTAGTTCTTTTTATAAAACAATGTAATTTAAAAATTAATGCTAAAAACCCTCATATCCGCTGGTCCATTTTTCTTTATAGTACTTATCATTATTACTGATTCAAACATTTTTTATGAGTTAATTTTCAAGGTCTTATTCCAATCATGAATGTATAAGGTACCACATTTTTAATATGATTAATATTCATTACAGTGGACACCCAACATTGAATATAATGCCTACCTTACAATAAGCATTTGAGATTGTATTTTGAATAAATAATAATTTATAATTATTGATAAAATCTTCATAATGAGATTATAGTTGGGAAAGTTTTATTTTTTAACACTTTTATTGAAGTATAATTTAAATATGACAAACTGATATAATAAAGTATATAAATCAATTATTATTATTTTTTAAAGATTTATTTATTTATGCATACAAGCAGTGGGGTACAGGCCAGAGATGTGGGGAGGTGAGAGAATCCACCAGACAGAGCAGGGGGCAGAACAGGCAGATGGACTGAAACACACTGCTGAGGGGAGCAGCGGGCACAGCAGGAGAGGTCTGCTGTGCCATGTGGGTCCCCACCCTGGCTGGCAGCAGGGATCGAACTTGTGCTGCAGTGGCTGCGATTTGCTTCATAGTGCATTACTTAACCCACTGCGCCACCAGGGAGGGCCCTAAATCAATTATTTTAACATATATACTGTGTAAAACAATAGTCCTAATCAAGATAATAAGTGCATCCATCAACCCCAAACACTTTTTTGTGATATTTAATCCTGTCTTGTCTCTCTTTTCTCTATGCTCTGCCCCATACAGATAGCAATCGTCAAGTAGTACATTTTAAATATGGTAGTTTGTTGTTATACCCCTATATGCTTTCTGTTGCTGTATATTTAATTGCATTTTCTAGAATTTTATATGAATGAAATCATGGATTATGTATTTTTTTTACTTTTATTCAAGATCAAGTTTTATTCATGTTGTCATATGAGTCATCAGTTCAATTCTTTACTCATCTATGAACATTTGTGACTCTTTTTGGTCATCTCTTTTTGTTATTAAAAATTTATTTATTTATGCATATAAGAACTAAGGTCTGGCCAGAGGTGTTGGGGTAAGAATGTTCACCAAAGACAGAGTGGGGGACAGAACAGGCAGACTGGCTGAAATACACTGCTGAGGGGAGCAGCTGGTGAGATAGGAGAGATCTGCTGCGCCATGTGGGTCAGCTCCTTGGCTGGAGACCAAACTCGTTTTGCAGTGGCTGTGGTTAGATTCACAGTGCTGCGACTTAACCCATTGTGCCACCAAGGAGGTCCCTATACTTTACAATCTTATTTATCAGCAAATATGCTGCATGCCTAAAAAAGTCAGAGTTCACTTTTGTATTTCTTCCATGATAACTGATAATAATCTACATTCTATCACTTCTTCAGGCTCTGTCTGAACTCATTACATCTCATTTTCCATAGCTCTTCAGTACTTGTATTTTGTCAGATAAAGAATTTAGCTACTCCTTTTAACAAAATGCCCCTCACACAAGAATTTGTGTGTGTAGTAGTTTTTGCTGAAGATTTGGGAATCAAAGAGTGTTTACCATGCAAGGGGAAAAAAAAGATAGCCACAACAACAAACTACCATATTTAATTAGCACTGAATGGTAACCAGTCCTGTTTGTAAGAATATCTCATTCACTATCTGAGACTTTCTTACCTACTGTCATATACTCCAGCTCCCTTTTCTTCTATTTTCCCTGACATATCATTTCATTTTAGTTAACTATGTCCTTTTTACCCTGTCTTCTTCCAGCTTACCTTTAGACCATCCTAACCCAGCAGTTTATTAAGATATTTTCCTGAAGAACTAAGTTGCCCCTTCCTAAAAGGATAATTGAGAGTGGCTTGGATAGGTAATTAAGCAATTATATGCATGCTAGAAATCTTGTTCTATTTCATGGGTATAAGTTTTTATTTATTTTGGTTGAGCACTTCAGATAGATTTACAAATGGATGGTTAACAATTACAAATTTTATTCTTTTTTGTTCTGTGTAAATCTGTTACTCATTTGGCATGAGATTTGGTGGATGAGTTTTGTATAAAACCTTTAAGTATCTTAATTTAATGATTTTTACAACACTGCTATCCAAGAGGTCTTGCATAGATCAGTTTATTCACGTATAAAATCATTGTTTTGGGTAGGTTTATCCCTAAGAAACTTTGCACTTATAATAATCTAATAAAATTTTGCAATCAGCATCACATTTACAAAATCAAGATAAAGCAATATCTGCTTTTTAAGGCCAGTATGAAAATTAAACACAACAATATATAGGAAGAGTCTGGAAGAGCACATGGCATTAGTAAATACTCTATTTTGCATGAATTTCTCAAATGTTTTGTCAAATGTTTTTGATACTATTTAACATTATTTAGCAATCCCAAAGGCTTTTGTGTTTGTGGATTATATTTATCAACACTTACTATAACAGAAATTATAACTAAGAAAGTTTTTAAGATTTATATTTGTAAGTCACTTCTATAATTACATAGAAATCTAAGTGCTTTAAAAACAAAACAAAACTATATTTTCCCCAAATAAAATCACCATTGAGAAAAGTGATATAATTTTACATTTTCCAAATTTCAATGTCTGGCTACTAGAGGAAATTTTAAGGCATTCCTGCTTCTGCATTATTTTTTTTCATATTTTCATATTGTTTTCTATAATATCACTTACCAAGACTTCTTAAAAATATTCCATTGTACTCACCTCAATGGAATACTACTCAGCTTTGAAGAAAGATGAACTCTTGTCATTTGCAATAACTAGATGGAACTGGAAAGGATAATTCTAAGGTAAACAAATCAGGAGATAAATATTGGGTGGTTTCACTTGGTATGTGGAGATTAGGTTATTAGATGGGGCGGGGGAAACAAAGTGAAGAAGGGGCAAAATTAATTATGATGAGAGAACTCTGAGTACCATGATGGGTGTGGTTTGGTGATATGCATTTGAAGAGTTGTGAACCTATGCCTCTGAACCAATGCTTTCTGAATGATAAATAAATATACATGAATTTAAAAAAGTTTGCCTTTGAAAGGGTAGAAGTAGGTTTAGGTTGAAGTGCTACAAACTTGCTGATATGAGGAATAAGAGGATAGTGATATTTAGGTTCAGGATTGTGGAACTAGAGCCACATGAAATAAATAGCAACCATGAAATAAATAGGGAAAAATTCCCCAAGTGTAGTTTTCCTGTAAGGAGGTAGAGTATATTCTTATATCACCATGGAGAATTTTCATGAGAAGTTATGTGTTAATATTTGAACTCAGACAGCTAAACTACTGATAATACAGCAAAATGCAGGTCCATTCCAATGCCTTTCCCCAAGGATAATCATGCAAAAGAAATAAATTCTGAAAAACCAAAATGTATAACTGTAACCAAAGCCTTTCATGTAAAGGACTTGTGGAAATTAAGTGGGTAATTGGCATCCTGTGCTTTTTGTTTTTTCTGATTCTATCCAGGATACAGTTACCTGTTAGAAAGGATGACAAAATAAGAGAGCTGATAACATGTTCCCAGACTATCCTTGTCCAGTGTAAACAGGCTTTGAACTTCTCAACTATTCATTGTAAGGCAAAATCTTGTCACAGTCTCACGTGGGGAAAAACAATGCTTCCCAAACTGTGTTGCAGAAGAAAACTAAATTGCAGATCTTTGTCCAAGGATTCCTGACTCAGCATTGCCAAGTTTTCTCAATTCTGTAGGTTCCGGGTCCTTCTGTGCAAGAGTTCTCTCTTCTCTTCTTAAAATAATTATTCTGATTTTGTATTATTCTGTCCTCAATTTCTCTAGAAAAATAACCACAACAAAAGATCTTGGAGTACAAATCATTTATACTGCTCAAGGTTCTGTGAAAGTACAATCCAAGTTTAAGGGAACCGATGGTGGTTAAAGAGACCATTCCAGAGAAATGATCTATAAAACTTGAAAGCATCAGCAAAAATGTGGTATTGATACCACATTTTTGTGTGGGGATACAAAGCAAGATAATGATGGATCATTCCAGAGGCTCATGGTGCTAAATGAAATTCTAGGAAAATTGACCTTGGAAAGGTGATAGGAGATGAGTCAAAGACCACAGGAAGGGAAGCAAAAGAAGTCTTGACTGCCTATATCTACTGTCATTATGCTAGCTCCTCACCGGTCACCTACTTCCAACGTTAGTCTTAAAAATCTTGCTACAGCTACAGGTTAAGCTATTCTCTTGAGAATGCACTGCCATCATACATTTTCTAGGAAGAAAGTTCAAAGTCATGTAGACATGTAAGAAGAACAGAGTGAGAGATTTGAGGGAAAATAAACAAAGTAGTTGGAGGTATGGTGAGATTAATGTTATAGAGGCCTGGAAGTGGAGGAATCAAAGTACAATAGCAGAGAAACAAAAAGTAAAACAAAGGGATAACCAATAAGTAAGCGAAGGAACAAGTGTCAAGGGAGAGAATGAGCAGGTAGTGTAGAATTGGAGTAAATTACACACTGAGATAGCATAAGTAGAAATTTACTAAGTTTAAGTAAGAATGGATTCCTCTTAGTAACCTGTTCACCATTTTCTTCTTTCGGTTTTTGTGTCCTAAAGGCACTCAGCTATATTATCTCTTCTCACCTTAAGATTGTGAAGGGTTTATTGAACAATAAAGGTGACTAGCACCTCCACTGTATCTTGGCTCCCTGTGTGGTATTTATTGCTCAGTGTCTCTTATGATTTAATGATTAAGAAGTGAAAGCCATCCTTATTCTGAGATGTGTGGGAGTGGGTCTGATGTGCATATACAATGGTCATTGTTGGGTAAATTGCATATTTATTTGACCTGAAAATCTAAAATTTTCTGAAATGCAAAGAGGGAGCTTCAGAAAGTTTGTAAAAAAGATAGTTTTATGGAATTTGTGGAGTGGAGAAAGTAGAAGAGGTGATAGTAGTGATGAATATTTACTTAAGGGATTTTTTTTCTATTGTGGAAGTGGGAGTCAAGACTAGTTGAAATACGTTCTACCTTTCTCCATTTGTTCTCCATTGCTCTAACTTAAAAAGTGTCTTCCACCCACATTGCTGGAGAAACAGATGGTTTTGCTCATGCTAGTCCCTCTACTCTGAATAATAACCTCCTGCTCATATAGCAATTAAGATTTTCCCAAATTCTTCACTGGGACTTCCTCAGTTCTCCATAAGAATCCATCTTTCCTGCCTCTCTATAGTCCTTACAATGACAATGCAACATTTACTGGGTACCTAAGTAGTGTAACTCAATAAACTCTCACAAACATCATCTCTCTAAACCCTCAGAGTGCCAATAGGAGTTATGATAAACTGATCATGGGAAGAATATGTCACTTTTTCCAGGACACACCCAGTCAGATGTAAGGGATAGGACAGACTCTAACCCAAGTCTATACATATGGTACCTCAAAACAAGCATCTTTTACCAGACAGAATCAAACAAACCTCACAGATTAAGTTTTCATGAACTTAATTTATTTTTTAAAGCTTTTAAAAATTATTTTTTAAAGGCTTATTTATTTATGCATATAAGAACTGGGATACAGGTCAGAGGTGCTGGGGTGGGGGTCTGGAGGGTTGAGAGGAATCACCAGCAACAGAATGGGGAGCAGAATAGGCAGATTGACCAAAATACACTGTTGAGAGGAGTAGCAGGTGAGACAGGAGAGGTCTGCTCTGCCATGTGGGCCAGCTCCCTGGCTGAGGATGGAACTCATGCTGCAGTGTCTGTGGACAGCATCATAGTGTTATGACTTAACCCCTTGTACCACCAAGGAGGCCCCAGAAACTTCCTTTTCAAAGTGAGATATCTTAACTCCCGCCATCTGGGAACTTTTAATTATGGGGACTTTTAAGAATGGTTCTGATCGTCAGTTTTCTCTTGACCTCTCCCGTAGGAAGATTAGAATCAACTGGACAACTTGTTTCGAAGCAATCTAACACAGGGATCAAAAACCTGGATTTTCCCTCAAATGAATCTTCTCTGCTATTATTGCCAGCCTCTGAGCAAGTTGCTCCATCCTTTAGTCCCTTAGATTTTTTTCATCTGTAAAAGAGATAATCATTCTTCCCCTAAGAACTGTAGCAAAAAGAAGTCTCAAACCAAAATTTTGATACCTGCCACTTTTCCCCAACCTGGAAAGCCAGGCTGGGGATCACCAACTTATATTTTCTGCAGCCAGAAAAATGCCTCCCTCTCTTCAAGTTGCATTATCAATCCACCACTAAGTTCTATGAATTATACTTCTTGAAATCATCAACTTCCTTGTGTCACTAATTACTGCCATCCTGTCCCTAACTGACCTCACCAAATCCACTCTATCCCACCACCCCACTCCTAAGTTTTTACTCTCTAGCCTGAGACATCTTTCCAAATTTCAGCGTGAAGCTACTCCGATTAAAATATTCACAGTGGCTTTGCAGTAATACTGAGAAGTAAAAACTCTTCTGTGCAACCTGAGTAACCTGTGTGCTCTCTAGTCTTTGCCTCCAGCCTCACTCTCCTTCCCTGTATGTGCTCCCCAAAAGTGCAGGGCTTTTTTTGAGCGCCTTTACTAAGCCTTGTCTTTTCTAATTTTTGCATATTTCACTTACAGAAACTGTTTATTTTACTCCATCCACCTCCATTCTGATTTCTTTTAACATTTTCCGAGGGTAACATAATGTCAAAGTTCTGGAACAGTGCCAGGCTCAGGAATCTATCAGTTTATTTCAAGTCCATTATGGCCTCTGGAGGTTTTGATGATTCCCCTTCGCTCACAGACACATCCAATACTAGATCAATCCCTTTGCTATAAATTCTCATAGTATCCTTATATTAGCTCCATATCGCTCAGCATGTTTTAAAATTTACATTTTTGTGATTATTGGACAAATATCCAAATCACTAGAATGTAAGATCCTTGAGGAACTGTGTCTGTTTGCTTTATTTCTAGCACTTAATACAGTACCTGGCCTTAGTTGCTGAATGAATCTGTGCTGTATACGTGCAGCCATTGTCCTGCGTATTGTCTGACTCTCAGATTTCATAAGAAAAGCTTCATTTTTAAAAATTCAGAATAAGTGTAAATCATGAACCTGTTAATCTTGGATAGTTATTTTTTTTTTTCGAGTTCATCTGTCCTGTAAAATGAAATAATTGTACCTGCCCTATTGAGTTTTTGTGAGGATGTAGTGAACTAATGTGATGTCAAGTATCTTGACACAGTGCCTGGCCGAGTCTCCATCAGCATTGGCTAGTAATGACTGGAATTAATATTGTCCAGATGTCCATGCATACAATCTTCATGTACGCGAACAGTCTCTACGTCAAATCGGACCATCATAACCTGGAGGACAGAGCTCCAAAGGAAGTCTTTGACCTTGTTCAGCCTGCACCCCCCAGCTCCATACCCCCTCCCATGGGAGGTGCCCAGGAACCTTGGATCCCAGGAACAGTTCTCCTGCAGTGAGGTGGCAGCGAGTGGACATCTGAAGTGTGTTGCTGAGGGGCTGCCGGGCAGCTCAGCCCCAGAGTCGCCCGCAGAGGGCCCCAGTCTGGGCTCCAACAGGCATCACAGACCAGCAGCCCGGGGCTCTGCTTGCCCTGGAGGGAGGCTCTGCATCCTCCACAACTTTCCTTGGTCCCACCACATGCTGCGGCTATCTAGTGTCTGCCCGACAGGGTTCCAGGAAGGCCAAGCCAAGTGAAACAGCGCCCCGCTGCCTTCTTCCAGCCTGTGGACTCAGACAAGTTTGGCTCAGCCATCTCCGCTCACCGCCGCCGCCCGGCCCGCGTTTTCCGACCAGGCGGCTAGAGCCCTGTCTCCGCTCCAAGGCCAGAGTGGGTGGCGGACACGCGAGCAGCGTCGGGATCTGGGGTGGCTGAAGAGGAGCACGAACAGTGTCTCATCGCGAATCGTGCGTTTTAATCACGTTTAGGAGGCTCTTTCAAATCGTCAGTTCCCAGGAAGGCTACACGTTTTCTTTTTGTTTGAGGATGACTCTCAATCTCTCCCTCTCTCTCTCTCCCTCTCTCTCCCTCTCTCTCTCTCTCTCCTCTTAAAGCGAAGTCTGAGACTTCAGTACTATCCTCTTTCCTCCTAGTTCTTTCTTTAAAAAAATGTTGACAACTGTTTTATAAATCTTGCATGAATTAATTTTAAGTGATAATGTAATACCAAGCAATATTATACATAATAATATATAGTCTCCATTAAGTATTTTTCATAAATTTTCGGCCTTTCAAGCTTATCAGTTTTGAGCATTGAAAAAAGTGTTCTTATTTGAATAACACAAAGTTTTACAGTATATATACATTTAAAGTTAGAGTACACCCACTAATGAAGTTAAGTTTAAGCAGTGGATAAATGCAAAGGTTAGTAACTCCACAAAGCCATTAAATTAATAGATAGTATTTGTTTTGCGTTTTTCCAGAGCAATTTTGTGATACCTGTAGGATCATCTTAAGTCACGTTTTGTTCTTAATACTGAAAGGGTTAAAAGGGCAGGAGGTAATAATTCCTTACTATAGGTGACCCTGACTACATACACAACCTGACCTATAGGGTGTGGAATCAAATAGTTTAAATCAAATGAAAAAAAAAAAGCTGAAATATTTTTTATCACGTTATATCTGTTTAGATGAGCTGCAAGTAAATCATTCCTTAACCTTTTAGAAGATGAAAAGTTTAGTGACTACTATTTACACACTTTGAATATTTTATATTTGAGTGGTCATCACAGTTTACACAAATGATTGTACCTACCCATTTCCAAGCAACAAATAGCAGGGTATTTGTTGTTTGATGGTTAGCATTTGATGCTTTTCTATAAAGGTGATGTTATATAAAAATGCAGAGATTGCTTCACATTGTCAAAGGTTATTTAGAGCGTAAAATGTTTCTTAAATAAATAAAGGCATTAGGGATAGTTTCAGGTAAATAAGGTAATGAATTCTAATTGCAAGAAATTATATAATAGTGTAATAGCAGAGCCGCAATTATCACATGAAATAGTTAATTTTGTTTTGTTTTAAGAAGAGGGTTTCAGAATCCTCAAAGGTTTGTTAAACCTTTAGCAGAAAATTACAGCTGATGTTTTGTTTTTGGTGAATAGCTGTTGTCTCACTTTATTTACTTGGTATTGGATATTTGTCAATGTCATTTCATATCTACAGAAAATTCTTACGCTCTATGGAGGTAGTGAATGTGTGTGTGCGTGTCTGCCGGAGGTCACATGACAGTTTCATCCTATTTGGTGGAGCAGCTTGACTTTTTTCCCCCTTGCTTTTGGTGATGGTTTTGAGTGCAGAAGTTGATTGACAGATGCATGCCAGAAACCCCCATTCTCCTTTTCAAAGACAACATATGATGGATTGCGATCTCTCAGCCCAGCAGGACACGGGGACCATGCAAGCTGTAATTGGTCAGGTATGGAGTCAGCCATTTCTCAACTCCCCTTTTTCCACAAGGGTCTCACCATATGATTCACATAACTCATATTTACAGTACCATCTTTCTATCTGTATCTTCAGCTACCTGCCAGCGTAGTGCTGAAAGTGCGAAAGGCAAGAGGCACCTATTAAATCCAGCCAGGAAACCTCAGCTGAAAACTTCAATGCAGTGCTTACAAATGAAAACTAAAACAGCAACAACAACAAAAAAAATCAAAGAACAAATCTATTTACAATTTGTTCTGCATGTTTAAGAATCTATTTTTCCAAATTCATTTTCTGTTGAGATTAAGATCTCTGGAAGAAATTAAGTGTGAGAAAAGAATAAAGTGTTATGCTTCCTAGGTAATCGTGACCATTTTTTTTTTTTGTTCAATATTTTTATTTCAACTGTATTCTTTCTCTTCCTCTCTCTATGGAAAATATAGATAGATAAGTACACGTGTTTTTACTTCTTACCCAGATAATGTGTGATTGAGCCTGGTAAATGTAGTAGTGGTGTTAGCTGCTGCAGAGGGGCAGGCTGCAAATTAAACACTGCCACAATCTGAAAGGTCCAGGTGGTCTGCTCGCGCTTCCTAATGCAATCCAGCACAACAGCTTTAATAAACAGCTCTATTTAGTTCCTCCTCCCTGTATCCAGGGAGGTGAACTGGTCTGGGGCTGCTGTGATGAAATGCCAGAAGAATATCTCTCAGAGGCCTCACAAGCTGATTTTTAGAGCTTTCCTGTTCTGTCGTCTTTGTCTTCCAAATGGGTCAGTGAGTCTTGCTTTTTTCTGTTTGGTGCTTTCTGTTAAGTCGGTAGTTCATGTCTGTGTGTAAATGTTTGCGTTGTGAGCTAAATCAGAAGCGAAAAGGATCATTGTATTTTCATTTGCCTTCAAATTACTGAAGTGGTGAAAGGAATGAGAGTATCCAGCTGCAAAGGAGGGTGATTTTTCTGCCTATGATGGGGGTGGGGTGAGGAAAAAAGGAAATATATGTGATGTGGTTTCTTTCCTTCTTTTTTTGGTAATGTATTTTTGACCAAAATTTCTCTAACTTATCTGTGCTTACTTATGAACTGTTCACTCATAAATCAGCATATGGTTATGAATATTGATAAACTCCTGAAAGTTTAGGGTTTTTTTTTTTTGCACACTTTCCAATCAAGATCAGATAGTAGAGTGATGACATAAAATTTGTTTGTATGTTAATAGTATGGGGCAAAATATACCATTTTACTCTCTTCAACAAAATTACAGCAAAGCACTTTACTGTTTGTGAAAGCACATGGTTTATTAATACTAGCATGCTTCATAATGTATTTTTAGATGGAAATGTCAGATATATAAGATTATGTCTCCAGGCTCAAGCTTTTTTAAAAGCAGTGGATCTCTACTTCAACAGAATAATATTGTTTAAAACTTTCAAGTTGGTTTTTGTTACACATACACATGTTGTTTATAAAGTAGAAGTCTCTGGCATATATTTATCAACAGAAAAAGATGTAAAGACTGATTTTATATATTATTAATACCCATTTTAGTGTAAATGTTCACTGGTGAGCAAGTAAGTATATAAAATAGAGCTAAAATAATTTTGGTGCAAGGAATTAAATAATACTTGTTCAAATGGATGATCTCTTTGCAAATAACTATAACTTGATAACTGTCTTGTCCTGTTTAATAAAACTTTACTTAGGTTACAAGCATATCCTCTCTTCTGAATGTCATAGTATGGCTTAATACTGTGCAAAATCACTGTTTTAGTTTCTAAAAAGTAATAAAATCCCCTATTGTATATATTTTCTTGGGAAAAAAACTTCGGGAAAAAACAGGAGAGGTATATCTAATTTGTTATTCAATAATGGTTATTGAAAATAGTTGCAAATGTATATACTTTTAACAAGTTCAAGTGTAGTCTACTTTTTAAAAGGAATCAGACTACATTTTACAGATATCAGCCTTCTCATATGTCAAGATTTAAATTTGGTTGTTATTGTTAAATAGTTCTGCATTTTGCCTAATTTTTAAAGGTTCAGGATGTCCAGAACTATACTTGTTAAGGATTTATTATGAATACTTTGTGAATAGTTACAGCTAAGTAGCTGCATGTTTTCTGAAGATTTCATTCTCATAAATTATTTGTTTAAAAAAAACTCAGATATTATGTCAAGTTAGTAAATTATAAAAGCAATTTTTGTGAAGGTCTGTACTTAAAAACATACAAACTAAAATTATGTTTTTGAAACTGGAATACTAAGTATTTCAAAAGAATACAATTATCCAGATGGATATCATAAAAGTCAGAAGGTCAAAATTGAACCTATAGATATAAAAAGAAAACTGGTATACATATTAAAAATAATTTCCTTTTAATAGTTACAGCACAGAAAATAATACTGACTCAAATGATGGGACTTCAAAAAATGAGAAAAAGAAATGAAAATATTTTGGGTGCTTTGCAGTCACTCAGAACCAGAAAAGGATATTTTGTTTTTCAAATCTTGATTTCAGTATCATCATATACCTACTCAGCAGGTGTGAACTGTCCCACTTGATAATATAAATGCTTGTGTGTGTTCCTTATTGAATGATATTGGAATGATAACTATTTTTGTCCTTTTTTTTTTTCCTGTCCTGAATTCTGTTCCTAAATGGCTTTGGATTGAAGGAGCAAATAACCAGTTTTCAATGATTTTTTCCATTCAGAATAATGAAAGATTTCCATGAAATATAATCTCTAGATTTATTCATTCTCCTTGAGGATCAAATATCCAGTTGCTTCCACTGAGGGAAAGAGTAGACTTTTCTGTGTTGCTAGCCATGATCCAGCTCAGGAGAGTGTACTGGCTTCTTGGAGCAGATATTGCTTATACATACCTTTCCCCCAGGACTTTCTTTCCCCCAAGCAAGCAATTAAGCAGCCTAGTACTTAAGAATAAACTCCCCTTCTAGTATATCAAGAACAAGAGACTTGGTTCATTCATACAGTTTTTAGAAACCAAACCAGATTTTTGATAGTTATAAGTAGCAAGCTTCCTAACTCTTTGCACTACACAGGATGGATTGTTACCTTCAGATGATTTTTAAGTCAATTCAAAGTAAACCATTAAGCAGGTTCTGAACCATGGGTTTGAATATCATTTAAAAATAGACTCAAATTGCCACCTCTCCAGGTCATTAAATGTTTACTGCATCTTTTCTTTTTTGCAGACCTGAGCTTGTGAGTGACAGATTAGTTCATCAGTATTACAGACCTCTCTCTTTTTTTCCCTCATCTCATGCAGACAGGTCACTGTGTCCAATCCTCCTTCTGGTATGGCTGTCCCCAGAGGACAAGTTGGCCAGCCTGCCATCTTGACGCAAAGGCCTGAGGGTCTGGCTATATATTTCTATGTACTGACTTCTGCAAGTATTACAGAATGGAGGATATTAAATTAGTTGTTAATAAAAATAACAGATGAGAAAAATCAGATAAAAATATTTATCAAGCATATATAAGAGTTTGCTTGGAATGGGAGAACACAGCTGAATAAGAGTGCTCATGAGTGCACTTTCAGTTGACATTGCTAAAGTACCTGTAGAAGAGGAAAGGAGCTGGGTTTAATAGCATAAGAAGTGTAATCGAAAGCTTGTGCAATTTTCCTTACCAGTAAAATGGGTCTTTTTTTTTTTTTCAGGCAGATTTAGACAATTTAAAGTGCCTGGAAGTAGTACATTAGAAAGCAAATATAGCTGTTGAGACAATGTTCAGTGTGTGTGCTAATGGCTCAGAAGAAAGGTGCAAATAACTTGTATATTTGGCTTCACATAGCTCAGTACCTGTTTTCTTATAAGAAGATTTTAAAACACACACAGAATTTTATTGTTCTAGTACCCAAACCAATTTTTATGTGGATCTGCTTATCCCTCCTTTGCTTCAAGAGAGAATCGGAGTTAAGAACAATGTGCTTATTTAGAATATACTCATTGATACCCATTTATTTTGAAATTACCATATTTCAACAAATTCATGTGTTTAAATTGTAAACCCATTTTTTTTCCATTTAAGGATTTATCAATACAGTAATAATACTTAAAATAATGTTAACAATAATTCTAAATAACCAGAACACTAATTCGAGTCTTCAAACTAAATTTTCTCTTATAAGATCAGTTAATGAAACTCTATATATTATTAAAGCATCATTTCAATGCCTAAGAATTTAAAAACTTTGGATTCATATCTCCAGGCTATGGGGAGAGATGGCTGAAACACTCAAAGTATGAATTTGTATGAATGTCTGAATGTGACATATTTCCTATTTGTAAATTGGAACTTTTACTTGTTCTGGAGGTGAGTGAAAGAAAGTATTTTTCTCATCGACCATTTCTTTGCATGGTAAACTGCATTTTGTCAAACATTTTAAAGCATTTTTCTCTCTTTGTCTTTATTGCTTAACATATTTGCAAACATTGAAAAACTCCCAGTTTTCAATGGCATTGTGATATAAGCTACCACTTTTTTAACATCTGGTTGAGTAGAAAGTAAAATTGTGAAGTACAATGCAAATACAAAAATATCAGGCTTGAAGAAAAATATACAAACAAATATTGATTATAATTTGAACTCTAACAAGAAGTCAAAATTATACAGCTTTCAAGTTAATTTGTATTTTGTGGTCAGACTTTTACTTAGGAGATGATAGCTGTTCTAAATATCATTTCAAGCCTGTGCTTATGTTCTTTTTCTTCTTTCCTCTTTTTTTTTTTTTGGTAGGTGAAATGCATGTCCAATAAAATAAATTACTGAGTCAAGCTTGTTCTGAGATCACATGAATATTGCTCTGTTGGTTCATATTGTCTCTAGCTGGTCTAAAATTGTAACCAAACTGTACCAATATCGCTTTTACACATTTCTTCTGAATCTTAGATTGGATAAGGGTTTCTGAGAGACTGTCATTACATTTCAGTAAAATTCATTTATATATTATTTTCTTGTTCTTCTCAGTTCTACAATATGAGCCAATTATGGTGAAGATTGCCTAATTTTTATTTGATAACTTCCTTCTTGGTTTGTTCTGTTGTGTTATTTTCTTTACCCTATCTATAAATGATTATATTATTAGTTCAGGGCTACCTCTTCTCCTGAATATAAAACCATTGTATGTAAATATTAGCAAAGTAATTGAAAACATTTCTGATTATTTATATTAAAACAACTCTTCAGGTTTTAGAGCACTTTATTTTTTAAGTGGGCTGGTTTTAGAAAATAGCTGTTTTATCACTAGTTTTAGATCTCCCATGATATGAAGAAAAACAGTGATAGCTGTTGATATGTGGTATGGATTCTGGGTGAATTGTAGCCCTAATCTCTCCAGAAGCATTTTTCTAACAATCAGAAAAAGAAAAAAAAATGAGGATCAACAGCATATTTTAAAATTTACCGATTTCAGGTTTTCCCTATGGGGTCTGGGTTATTCCCTTGCAAAGAGATAATTACACAACTTCTAACTCCCACCTTCTAAGGTCAAAGATGCAAATAAATGTGCTGACATCTTCCAGGAAAAGGATATAGTTATTTAAACACATGATTCTGGTATTTTGCTCTCTTCCTTAATTGTCATTTCTCCATCAGCTTTTCTTCTTTGCTCCACTGAAATCCAAAGTCAGTTTGATGAGCAATAAGTGAAAAGTGAATTCTCATGGGCTGTCCAGACAGCAAAGGGTACTGAAAAGAGATAATACCTGAAGCAAAACAGCAGCAGAGAGCTAGCCAACAAACTTTGTTCAGTAGTTAGTATCTTTATTATTTTGTAAGCTTATTTCATCTCACCTGGTGATTATAGACCACACAAATAAGCAATGAAACAGTATAAAAGACAAGTAAAATTAAAAAAAATTAAAAAAAAGGCTTCCCAGTGCTTATGACACAGAATGTGAATTTCAAAGTTAAGAAACACTATTTTGGAGATTTTTAAAAGCATTTAATCAGTGTATGAGAGAAATAGCAACCATATTTAAATAGATGTTTCTGGTGATAAGTTTGCATATTTTACAACTTTGATGTTTATGAATAATTAGAAACTATTTTAAGAAGAAAAATCTCTAAAACTGAAACACTTAAACAGATATAGTTTAAAACATCAAATACCTGTTAGTGTTTTTAGGACTTATGAGAACTCAAGCAAACTCTTTCTTGGAAAAAAAATAATAATCCATCCATTATAAATAGCTATGTTTTCAGAGAAGAATTCATATATAGATTTCTTTATGTGAAATACTTGATTATTGAGAGTGAGGAGCAAATATTGCACCAATACAGAAGCATGAATACAAGAAACTCTAATTGTTATTGAAAGTATATGAAAGAAAGGTATATAAGAAAGAAAATTTTAGACCTTCAGTTGATTTCTCTAAAATAATGCAGCCCAGAGTACAAGGCTAGGGAAAGCCAAAGTTGTCTCAACAGAGCTGGTTAATTTTGTAAGCTTTAAATAATACTAGAAGACAAGGTTCTTTCACCCTTTTGGAGAAAAGGTTGAGAGTTGGGACAAATGTAAACTGCTGTTTAATGTGCACGAATAAAGCCAAGAACATCAAACTCATTTCACTTAGTGTCAGTCCTGATGATTCATCATTATGGTCAGGGCAAACTTGGTCTCTGGGCTGAAACAATTTTATCCATTTAAAAAAAAAAAAAACAGAATGTTCCAGCTTGGATCTTATATCCTTAGGGTTACAATATTGGATTCTGAATCTGGAAACTTAATCTTGCAGCCAGATTTGACAAGATGCTGGTTGAATGGTAGGCAGAAGTGATGATTGTGGGATGAAAGGCCCCAGGTCAAAATTTGGGAAAGTAAGAGATTTTGTGGAAATTTGACTGTGATATAAGAACCCCAAATCTGAAAATTTCTCACTGTTCATATCAGCAGATGGTGTTCAAGAGTCTGAAAAGTAGATCACTGCTGTATTCATTTACTGTTTCAAAGCTTCTCTTCACAGTGTATTTTAACACATTGTTAGGTGTATTTCCTACTGTATTTCTAATGTTGCTAATATAAAAGGTGTTTCTAGTAGTATTAAAAAGATTTCTTTTTAACAGAGGATAGCAGTTTTGGTCAAAAACAAGGCGATCTTGGGCTCTCCCTGTTGATCTCTCTCCTTCCTCCTCCCTTGCAGAATGTCTCTGATTTATAGTTGCCTTGATGGTGCACGGGTGAATTGATGGTAGGAATTTTATGGGGACTACACCTGAGAGGAGAAAGCAAACATTGTAGAAAAATGAACAAGGATGTAAACTCTATATAAATAATTTTTTTTAAAAAAAGCTTGAAGAGTAACCAGCTCAGTACAAAAACAAAAACATAAAAACAAAATACAAACAAAAAAACAAAATAAGGCAATATTGTACTTTCTTTCTTAGAAAAGTATTAATATTAAATGCAGGGACTAAATATGCTTCTTTATTAAAAACTTTTTCCACTTGTGAATGAACCCATATCTAAGTTTCCAGAGACTAAACAATTTAGAATATAAGAAAATGAGGAGATCTAGGTAAAGCACAAACACTTTAAACATTTTAAGAATACTTGATATTTAACCTACAATAATCTTAAAATATTTTAAGTCTGTTTTCAGTTTTATTACATGAAAAATTATGGTAGGGGGACTCCGTGGTGGCCTAGGGGTTAAGTCTCAGCACTATCATGGCTGGGGCCTGAGTTCAATCCCCAGCCAGGGAGCTGACCCACATATAGCACAGCAGATCTCTCCTGTCCTGCCCACTCCTCCCTTTAGCCATGTGCTTCAGTAGCTCTTCCTGTCCTGCTTCCTACTCGGTCTCTGGTGAATTCTCTGCCCCCTCTGCTCCCCAACGCATACATCTGGCCTACAACTTAGCTCTTCTGTACATAAATAAATAAATCTGTACAAACAAACAACAATATGGTAGCTGTTTGCTTAAAGTACTCCTCTCAACCAAGTTGCTCAAAAGAATGGAAAAGAACTTTGCAACTTCTAAAAATCGGTATTAATGTAGAAAACTGAATATATAGCTGATCGTAATACTGCAGAGCCATGTTATTTTGATTATTTCTTTCTAAAAACTGGGGTGATTGTGCAACATACTTCCATTTTATAGCTATGGTCTGTAGGTACGAAAACATAACTGAGATTGTTTACTCTCTACCATTATTCATCAAGTAGAATTTGTTGATTATTTTAATTGAGGTAAAATTGGTTTACCACACTGTATATGATTTATGAGAATAGATACATACCTCTTCAGATGTGTTTTACCTCATCACCCTCACTGCCTAACACCCAAAGTCTTTAACAATAGACCATTGCGTCTCTTGCCCTTTTGTCACACCCTTCTCTCCCTTACCCACTAGTTGCCTCAATTCTGTACTTATATATATATTTTTTTTAAAGATTTATTTATTTATGCATACAAGCACTGGGGTACAGGCCAGAGGTGTAGGGGGGGTGAGAGGATTCACCACAGAGAGCGGGGAGC
>JAGFMF010011718.1:4295597-4307949 GCA_019455555.1 Galemys pyrenaicus | reverse complement strand
AGCAGCGGGCACAGCAGGAGAGGTCTGCCACACCATGTGGGTCCCCCCCCTGGCCGGCAGCAGGGATCGAATTCGTGCTGCAGTGGCTGCGATTTGCTTAGTAGTGCATTGCTTAACCCACTGCGCCACCAGGGGAGGCCCTGTACTTATATTTTTAAGGTTTATTTTGGTTGAGTTTTATCATGTCTTTTGCTTTGTTTCTCTATTTTCCACATATGACTGTATTCATCCAGGATTTATCTCTCTTACTGATGTGTTTCACTTGGAATAATCCCCTCTATTTACTTCATGTTGTCACAAATGACTGGATTCCATCTCTTGTGACTGAGTAGTATTCCACTGTGTACATATATACCATATCTTCTTTATCCATCCATCTGTCATTAACACTTAGCTGTTTCCGTATCATGGCTATTGTAAATAGTGCTTCAGGGAACATAGGAGTACATGTATCCCTTCATATTTGTGTTTCATATTCTTTGGGTAGCTACCTAGGAGTACAATTGCTAGGTCATAGGGTGTATCTTTTTTAAATATTTCAAGAGACCTCCATACTGTTTTTCCATAAGAACTGGACCAGTCTACATTCCACCAACAGTACATGAGAGCTCCTTCTTCTCCGAACCCTTGCCAGCATTGCTGTTTCTGTTTTGTTGCTGTTATTGTGTTTTTTAAAATATAAGCCATTCTCACATAAGTGATATGATATCTCATTGTTTTGATTTACATTTCTCTTATGATAAATGATGATGTTCTTGTTGGCCATCTGTATGTCTTCTTTGGAGAAGTATCTATTTAACTCTTCTGCCCGTTTTTTGTTTGGGTATTGTTTTTTTTTTTTTTTTAACTGAATTGTTTGTGTTTAGTATAAACCTTGGGTATTAGCCCCTTGTCAGATGTACGATGAGCAAGTATTTTCTCCCATAGCTTGATACAGTCCCGTTCATTTATTTTTGTTTTTGTTTTCCTTTCCATTGGAGTCAAGTCCCAAAAGACATCATCGAAGCCAATATCACAGAGGTTTTGCCTATGTTTTCTTCTGGCATTTTATGGATTCTGGACCCACATCCAAGTCTTTATTTTTGAACTGATTTTTGTATATGGTATAAGATAGTGGTCTAGTTTCGGTTTTCTGTATGTGAATGTTCAGTTTTCCTTTTATATCTTTCCCACATATTGAAGAGACCTTCCTTTTTCCCATTGTATAATTTTGTCTCTGTTGTTTTAGGTTAGCTGTCCATATAATTGCTGGCTCTCAATTCTACTCCATTGATCTGTGTGTCTATTTTTATTCCAATACCATACCATTTTTGATTATTATAGCCTTGTACATTTTGAAGTCTGAGAACATAATGTCTATTCCTCTTCTTTGCGTGTCAAGATTGTTTTGGCTATTTGGAGTGTTTGTGGTTCCATATAAATTTTAGCAAAGTTTGCTCCACTCTTTAAACTTCCACTGAAATTTTGAAAGGACTTGAATTTAGTCTATATATTACTTTGGGTAAAAAGGACATTTTAGCAATGTTTATTCTTTCAATCCATGGGCATCGAATGTATTTCTATTTCCTTGTGTCATCTTCTACTATTTTTTTGTCATTGTCTTATAGTTTTCACTGGGTAAGTTTTTACCTCCGTTACTAGGTTGATTCCTATGTATTTAATGCTTTATGATGCTACTATAAATAGTATTGTTCTCTTGATTTCTCTGTATTCTTTTGTATGTTGTTTCTAAATTTTTAGTGGAGTATTTAGGGTTTTCTATGTATATTATCACATCATCTGCAAATAATGATTGTTTTACTTTGGATTTGGATTCCTTTTATATCTTTCTTTTGCCAAATTGCTCTAAGACTTTCAAAACTGTGTTGAACAGTAGTGTTGAGAGTAGTAAATCCTTGTTATTTACCTGGTCTTAGAGGAAAACATTTCAGTGTTTCACCATTAAGTATGATGTTGGCTGTGGGATTGTTTTATATGGCTTTTATTAAGTTGGGGTATTTCCCATATATTCCCTTTTTTAAATTTAAAAAAAAAGATTTATTTATTTGTGCATATAAGAACTTAGGTACAGGACAGAGATGTGGTGGGGGGGGCGAGAGGATTCACCAGAGACAGAGGGGGAAACAGGACAGGCATATTGAGAGAAGTACACTGCCTAGGGGAGAAGTGGGCAAGACTGGAGAGGTCCACTGTGCCGTGTGGGTCACCTCCCTGGCCGGGGATCAAACTCATGCTGCAGTGGTTGCAGATGCTTCACAGTGTGGTGTTTAAGCCCTTGGACCACCAGGGAGACCCCTATATACCCATTTTATTAAGAGTTTTTATCATAAATAGATTCTGCATCTTCTCAAATATCTTCTCTGAATTTACTGATACAGTTATATGACTTTTGTTCGTCTTTTTGACATGGTAATTACATTAATTATGTATGTTGAGCCATCTTTGCATTCCCGGATTTACTATCTCATTTGTCTTGCTGTATGAATTCATTTTGCTAAGATTTTGTTGAAGGTTTTTACAACTGTGGTTATCAGGAATATTGGTCTGTGGCTGTCATTTCTTTTTTCTGGTGTGTGTGTGTATGTGTGTGTGTTATGTTCTTGTCTGTTTTTGACTACAGTAATATTGGCCTCATAAAATAAGTTTGGGAGCATTCCTGCTTCCTCAGTTTTGGGAGGAAGTTTGGTTTATTTTCACTCTAATTCTTATTATTTCCCTCTTTCTACTGGCTTTTGGCTTAATTTGATCCTCTTTTTTCTAGTTCTTTTAAGTACAATGTTAGATTATTTATTGACATTTCTTTTTTCATCATAGACACTTGCATTGCTATTTCTCTCGCAATACAACCTTTGTTATATCCCATCTTTTCTGGTAGGTCGTATATTGATTTCCATTTGTTTCTCAGTATTTTTTAATTTTTTCTTTAATTTCCTTGGTAAATCAATAGTAATTCAGTAGTATGTTGTTCAGTCTCCACATATTAGAGGTTTTTCATGCTTTCTTGTTGTAGTTGATTTCCAATTTGATACCATTGTGATCAGAGAAGATACTTGGTATGATTTCAATCATCATAATATATTGATCTTTTAAAAAGTATTTATTTATTTATACATACAAGAGCTGGGGTATAGGCCAGAGTTGCAGGTGAAAGGATTCACCAGAGACAGAGTGGGGAGCAGAATAGGAAGATTGACTGAAATACACAGCTGTGAGGAGCAGGAGGTGAGACAGGAGAGTTCTGCTGCACCATGTGGGTCCCTTCCCTGGCCAGGGTTTAAGCTCGCACTGCTGTGCTGCTGATGCTTCACAGTGTGGTGCTCAACCCACTGCACCATCAAGGAGGCCCTGACATTTGTTTTGTAACCCAATATGTGACTTATCCTACAGAATGATTCATGTGCATGCGAGAAGACTATGTATTCAACTTTTGGGGAGTGCAGTGCCCTTAAACACCTAGTAGGCCCATCTTTAATTCATCACTTAAGCCTATTGTTTCCTTTCTGATTTCTGCTTGGTAATATGAATCTGTGTATTGATGTAAGTAGAGTGTTGAAGTCCCCTACCGTTATTGTATTATGGTCAATATCTGTTTTTAGATTTGTTAACAGTTGTCTTATAACTTTTGGAACACCTTCATTTGCATATATATTGATGAGTGTTATGTCTTCTTGTGTTAATTTCTTAATCATTATATAATATCTATTCTTTCTCTTGTTACCATTTTTACTGAAAGTTTATTTTATCTGATATGACTGTATTTATCTTTTTGGTTAGAGTAAGGGGAGATACCATTTGCTTGGAGGTTTTTTTCTGACCATTTAGTTTGGCTTATTCCTATCTTTGGAGATCAGATGCATCGCCTGGCATTAACAAAAGTTGAGTTTTACTTTTTAATTCAATCGGTTACTCTGTAAATTTTGATTGACAAGTTTAATTCATTTATATTTGAAGTAATTTTTGATACACCAAGATTTTCTACTTCTATTTTGTCTTTAGTTTTCTGATTCTATATATCCCTGTCCTTGTTTTTTTTGTGTGTGTGTGGTTTTTCTTCACTTTGACTTAGATAGACGTGCTCTTTTCAACATATTTTAAGGGAATTAGAGTGTTTGCAAAGTCCTTTAGCTTTTGTCTGCAAAGGATTTTAATTTTCCTTGTATCTGAAAAAGTGTATTTAATAATATAGAATTCTTCACTGGTATTTTTTATCTTTGAGTATTTGAAATTCACCATTCCATTCTTTCCTTCTCCTGTGGGGTTTCTGCTGAGAAGTCTGATATAAGTTTGATGGAAGTATATTTATAAATTAGCTGCTTTTCTGTCCTACCCAACGACAATATTTTTAGTCTGTCTTGAGTTCTAGCTATTTTCACTACTACATGTCTTCATTAGTAGTGTCAGAAAGTTGTCAAATTACCCCTTTATTCTTCCCCCATCTCCTTGCTCACTTTTCTTCCACCTGGGTCCTTAATGCATTATTATAACAAGATCACTGATTTGGCTATCTGTCTGAGCTATTCTACTTCCATAACTATCTCAAGATTTCTTGATTTCACTTATTGGGCTCTTTACCATATGAATTTTTGTATTTTCTTATTTCAAATTTCTATTTATACTTTTTATTCTTTTCATTGCTGAGCTCATTGATTCCCTCCCCCCCCCCCCGGGTTTTGTTCTATCTCTTTGATTAGTTTTTCTGCATTTTCTTGTATTATTTTGACTTTCTGAATTTCATCTGTCTCTTAGAGTTTCATTATTATAACACTTTCAAATTCTAACTGATAAAGCGATATCTATCTTTTTGTGTTTGTATTCTGGAGAGTTGTTCTCCTCTTTTGATGTCAGATTTCTTGACAACTTATATTTCCATGTTATTAATTTTTTTTTGTGTGCCCATTTTACTACTTGGAGTCTCCCTATTTTATTTTAAAAAATATATTTCTAGTAGTAACTTAAGGGATTTAAGCTATTTTCTTTTTCCTGAGGGTGGTGCTATAACTTTGTTTTATTTATTCATTCATTCATTCATTCATTCATTCATTCATTCATTCATTCATTCATTTATTTATTTATTAGCTTTGCTGTCTTCTGTACGTACACAGATCTGTTTTGTATTTACTGCTTGAGCAGGGTTAAGTAAGGGCTTGGTGCGATCCAGATGGTGGGGTGGATGAGCCAGCGTGGGGCTAGTCACATGTGTGGCACCCCTTATATCCCTCTTTTCTAGTGTTCAGGATGAAAGCTTCATCCAGTGCACCTCACAAGATAAGCACCAGTTCCAGATTGTGGCAAGTGGGATTGCCTACTCTATTGTCTTTATAGGAGACTCAACCTGTGTGGAGTACCAAAATTTCTCCACAAAGTTTTACTCTCTTTCAGAAGAATGTGCCCCTATACAGCTTCCACCCCTTCCTCCTCAGGCATTGACTGAGCTGACAGTTTTGTCACTGGTGTCCCATACTCTAGACCAGAACCCTCATGATCTTCTATTCACCCACCTCCTATTTGATGTAATGAATATCTCCTCTGTCAACCCTGTTGAAGTCTGCACTGAGGTCTACACTGAGGGATAATTATTCTTATTCTTATATGCAAGATTATTTCTTCATACAGTGGCCCTCTTGTTTACTGCTGCAAGAGTTGCAGCCAATCTGGACCAGGTTTGCAGTTTCATCTGTTTAGTTTTCTGTTAGTACTCCTTGGTAGAGACAGCTCCACTTCTTGCTAAGGTCTATAAGTTCTGTGCTGCTTCTAAGTTCTTTCCCAGGGTACACTGGAGTCTGTGGGGGCCTACTGTTGAGGGGATCATCAAATTAGGATTTAAACAGCTAGTTTAGGCAGAGTAGAACATTTGGTTAAAACCTTCAGAGCACGAATACAATTTTTACATGCAAAATTAAGTCGTTACATGGTAGAAACTTATGAGTCTTTTAACAATTTTTATTAAACTAATTATGAATGTATTAATCACAATTTCCACAAGAGAATTATAAAGTGAAAAGTAAAGTATTTCATGATTCCACTCCTCCAGATAATCATTGTTGATAATTTCTTATATATCCTTCCTGAAATTTTCTATATACAAATAAGCATAGAAAATCTTTATACAACCCTAGTTGATCCATACTATTACATAGTTTTGCAACTCATTGAACATTTTAAATGTAGCTTCAGCATCTTATATTACTATGAGTAGATATTTATTGTCTAAGTAGTATTCACTTCTGTGATATGCCATGATTATTTAATGAATTCTCTATTCATGAGCATGTAGCTTAAAAATGTTAGTTTCCATAATGAGACTAATAAGTAAGTTGTTTCATGTAGCTCAGCATAAAATATTCCAGAATTTTCTAAATAAGGTTTTTTTTTACCAAAAGAACTCATAAGTAATATCTCCTAAGAAACATTGAGTTGTAAGTGAAGTATAAATTTATGCCACAAAAATAGTTATTTATCATTTATGTGTTGAACAGTCAAATCAATTAAAATGTCAATAAAGATCACAATATTGTATTGAGTAACAAAGAAGCCAAAATAACACATAATGAACATAAGGAATCAGTTCTCAATGAGATACATTATGACTTAAAACCTCTATGTTTGTTCCAAGTCACGGACTCTGCAGAACAAAATGCATAACTCATTTTCTTTCATGGACTTCAATGCTATTTATTAAGATAATTGACAGAGATATATGTTTCCAGTACATGATTCAGTTAGTATACCTAGATTAGTGAAAAAGAGACCAGAAGAAATTCATGGTAATTAATGTCAGTTAAATTTCAGTTTCCTATATTTCATATTGTCAGACAATCCTTCAACTATGATTCATAGGTTAAATAATGCAGTCAGGAAAAGGCTAGAACAAAAACTAATCAGACATATCTATTGGATTCAACTAACTTAGGGGTTTGGTAATGTAGACAAAACATATAATACTTAAATATTTAAGAGAATGTAAAAAATTATGCTTTGAATTTCTTCCAGAATATGTCTCTGTTCCTTCATCCAAACCACATCACTCACATAGAATAGGTAGAAAGTTAAAATGGGGAGAAATGCAATCTTTTGTATAATAGATGGAAAAGTTTGTTAGCTGACAGTGGCATCTTCAGTGTACAGAACCTGAGATTTCATTCTATAGAACTGTTACTGGTGGGTGAATGTTTTCTTCTCTGTTCTTCCCTAAACTGGACAGAAACTATTATTTATAAGTTTAAAAGTAGCTGACTCCCTCAATTTAATTGCAAAACAGGCTCTTAGGAACACACTGTGTTCCTAAGATAATATTTGATTACTAAGATAATATTATCCTAAGATAATATCAAATTATCTTTGATATTAATATTCTCATTTGAAGCCCACAACACTGAGAAATAGGTGCCAATCATTGTTCCTATTTGATGGAAGTGGAAACTGGCTCAGAGAATTTCTGTCTTATTTTGAGTCTACTGCTAATAAGTAGAAGTGAAGTTTGAACCCAGACATACTTCTAAGGGATCACTATTTCTTCTATACTAACTCCTAACTCTTGTTGCTTTCTAGAGTCACCTGAGACAACTTTCAAAAAAAAAATCTACAGATGAAAAATGGTAGGGAAGAGTACAAGGGACTATGGTGATGGTGTATGGATGAAATGGTGGTGGGATATTATGGGGATTATACCTGAGAGGAGAAAGCAAACATTGTACAAAAGTGAACGGTGGTGTAATATATATATATATATACATATAAGTTAATAATAAAAATAAATAACAACTATAAAAAAATTTACATATGCAGGATGTATCCCAGAAATCCTTTTATCTGGGTGTAGTTTGGGTATTGATAGTTTTAGAAAGCTGTCCAGGTGATTCTAATGAACTAAAAATTTAATGCCTTAAATAGAATGAATGTTACTTGAAATAATAAGAAAGGAAGCAACAAAGGTTAAACAATGTAACCTCCCCCAACACACAATTATAAATCCATAGCAGAAGAAAGATGGAATTCATTTTGTGTGTATGTGTATGCTTATTTTCTTTCTCTTTATATATATATATATATATAAGATGCATTTATTTATGCATACAAGAGCTGGGGTACAGGCCAGTGGTATGGGGGGGGGTAAGAGGATTCACCACAGACAGAGTGGGAAGCAGAACAGACAGATCAACTGAAATATACTGCTGAGGGGAGCAGCAGGCAAGGCAGGAGAGGTCTGCCATGCCATTTGGGTTCCCTCCCTGGTCGAGGATCTAACTCGTGCTGCAGAGACTGTGAAGCTCCACAGTGTGGTGCTCAACCCCTTGCACCACCAGGGAGGCCCTGTATGCTTATTTTCAATGAAAATCTTACATGCTTTGTCAAATATCCAAGATAATGTGTTTCTAAAATTTTTTAAATTTATTTTTGCATATAGAATTGGGCTGTTGGACAGAGGTATGGGGAGGGGCTGGGGAGAGGACTCACCAGAGGCAGAGTGGGGAGCAGAACAGGCAGATCCACTGAATACACTGCTAAGGGGAGCAGCTAGTGAGACAGGAGAGGTCTGCTGTGTCATGTGGGTTAGCTACCTGACTGGGGTCAAACTCAAACCATAGAGGTGATAGTGCTGTTATATAACCCCTAGGTCACCAAGGAGTCAGCGAGATAATGTCTAACAACATTTTTTATCCAGAAAGGGATTAGATATTTAA
The DNA here is from genome assembly GCA_019455555.1 of Galemys pyrenaicus. Taxonomy (NCBI): domain Eukaryota; kingdom Metazoa; phylum Chordata; class Mammalia; order Eulipotyphla; family Talpidae; genus Galemys; species Galemys pyrenaicus. The sequence goes on along the minus strand of JAGFMF010011718.1, from coordinate 4,299,268 downwards.
CCATATCAATAATAACAATATTATTATTATTTTACTTTGTAAAATATTATTTTGCTTTGTAAAATATTATTTTGCTTTGTAAAATATTATTTTGCTTTTACTATGTAACAGGGCTTTATAAGCATAGTTTAACCCTTACAGCATATCCTGGAGATGGACATGAAGTTAGCACTTCATTTTACTAATTAGGTGATGAAGAAGTGACACAAATTCATATGGATAGTGAGTGACATAGCTGGAATTTGACTTAAGGATGTTGGCAACCAGAGTATATATCCTTAATCATACACAAAAATCACAGAATTAAAGTATGATGCTAAATAAATCTCTTTGGAAAATATGATTTTTATTACCATCGCTTGGTAAAGGCATATCTTCTTTACATAATCTCTCTTCTGTCCTCCTCCTTTAAGAATCCACAACTTATTCATTACTTATATAAGACTTTTACCATTGCCATTACTACCTATTATAATTGGGAACTACAGGGTGGTCTGGAAAACAATTATTTTATAAAATATAAGACAATAGATAGTGAGTAGAAGGGTGGAATAATCAGTTAATGTCTGATATATTATCATGAATAGACACTTATCTTGATTTCCTGACTCAATGAGATGAAACCTTCAGACACAACAGAGTGGTCAGTATGTATTGTTCTGTACATATTAGGAACAAAATTCTTGTATGTCATTTCAGGGGAAGTTTGAAAATAAGTTTCTTCCTTCTTTCCCACTCCTCCATTCCCCCCTCCCTCCCTTCTTCCTCTCTTCCTCCTCCTTTCTTTCCTTCCCTCCCTGCATTGTTTATTTTTTTCATCTGTCTTGCTGATTAATATTATTTACTGAGTTTGAAATCAGAGCATTAAATTTGTAAAATGAACTTACTGTCTCTCTCCACTCCTCAGAAAAACTCAACTAAATTCTAGCCAAATATGCATGGGAACATCTAAACTAATTTTTAGGAACTAATTATATTAAGAATTATCATGAAGGAAAATTAATGATTCTATCAAGGAATATTTCTTAATTCACTTTTTGGAAAACTTTTTAGTAGTATTGTGGTATTTCTCCTTTTCAATTTTATTTTTGGAAACTTATCATTTTTGGTAATTTAAATAAAAGGAATCATTATCTTGATTAATAATTTTCAATTAAATTTGTTCCCTTCAATTGACATTTTTACTGTCTGACTGTAGATACAATGGTGGACCTGAAAAAGAAGTCTCTGCTATCCAGTATTTCAAAATTTTCACAAAATATCAACATTAAATTTATTTGCATCTGTTTGGTATGGATGTAAGAGCAAGTAGACTTTACTTTTACATATCTCTTTTAACTTTTACATATAATTCATAATAATTCCTATACCAGAACTAATGGATATGTGGTTAGGAAACAATATAACGATATGGGGAAATAAATCACCATGCTTCACAAAGTACCAATCACATTGGAACATCTGAAGTGAACATAATGCTTAGTAAAGATGCTGGGGTTTTTTGTTTGTATTGGTCTGAAACTTGTAATCAGCTGTAATATAATATATCTTATACCTTGGACTGCCACTTCTTTCACACTTAGGACCCGCTTCTCAAAGACTACCCTGAGCCAAAGGGAGAAATCATGATCATTGTTGAAAAAGATAAGCTGATTCTTTTACATCTCTTGCAAGAGCCTAGCAGTGATGATTTAGGGTTTACTCCAGAGGGTAAACATGAGATGTGTGCTAGAAATGAAAAAAGTAGATGAGGATGAGTTGAAGATTTTGTACATTTAAATAATTAAAATTTTTTTCACTTATCTTTTTTCCTTCAGGATTTCTTGATGATTTTCTTGTTTCCAGTTGGAAATAAAATTTTATGGAATGTTGCAGAGAGGAATCATGCTGAAATTGATACCACATCATAGCACAGGGCTCTCTAATTATGTTTACGAATGAGTAGAAGACTGTAACTCTGACCCAGCAGCCATTAGTTTAAGTTTAGGAAAAATTACTGTAAACATACTAATAAAAAATATATAGGTGTCTCTTAGAGTCATTTATTTTATTTGGGCTTCAAAGGACAATGATTAGATCCCTTTTTTAAATCCTGAATATTTTCATTTGATTACTTAGGGAGTTCGTTGAAAAATGTGCTTTTATTCTCTAGTCAAATTGGTTTGCTAATTTCTCGTGTCCCAATACTTTGACCTTGGGACTGCTTATCAAAGGGAAGTTTGGGTCTAATAAGATCAATTTGGGGACCTCCCTGGTGGCACAAGGGGTTAAGCACCACACTATGAAGCATCTATAGCCTCCGCAGCACAAGTTCAACCCCCAACCAGGGAGGTGACCCACATAGCGTAGCAGATCGCTTCTGCCTGGCCTGCTGCTCCACTCAGCAGTGTAACTCAGTCAATCTGCTTGTTCTGTTCCCTACTCTGTATCTGGTGAATCCTCTCACCCCCCAACACATCTGACCTATACCCCAGTTCTTGTATGCATAAATAAATAAATCTTAAAAAAGAGAGAAAGAGAGAGAGAGAGAATCAATTTGCCTAGGATTTCTGTCTCTTGCATGGAGTGGACCAAAGAAGGAAAAGATTGAATTCCATACAGAAGTGGAAGACCACAAGTATCTCTAACTCTTGTCACCAATGCGATACAGAATTTCTCATCTCCTGAAAAGTCCATTCAGTTGAAAACACAGGTGAGGTTGTCAGAACTTCTCTTCTGCCACACATTTTCTGAACAGTCACTTTCAGCTTATTTTTGTATGAAATGAGTGCTATTGGTGATTTACCTGAGTTATTGTTTAATCAGGCATACAAACAGAAGATTTTGAATAAAATAAGGACCCAGGTTTTAAAATATTTTTAGTGTAGACTAGTACACAAATGTTTCCTTTCCTTTTTTATCTCTATGTCTCTCTCTTTTCATTCTTACCTTTTCTTCCTTCCTTTCCTCATTTTCTCCTTCTTTCCTTCCTCCCACCCTTTTTTTATTTTTTTATTTTTTGCCCTATTTCTGTGAAATTGATCTATAATCACTTTAGACTAGTTGAAGAGTTGAAAGAATTCCCAGGCACCATAAAATATTTATACTCACTATTGAACTCCCTCCTTGTCCTCAACTTTCCTAAAAATCTCTTTTTAGGTACTTTGTGGAGGTACTTCCCGGAATTGTGGGTTTGCAATACTTGTTTGGGATGATTTCTTCTTGACAACTCTTCTAATTTACATGTAGGTAGAATCTTCTTTTTCATTGGCTTGAAGTCTTGAGTTGCCTTTGCTTCATTTAGTTCCCCCTCTCAACATCCCTTGTCTGGGTTTTTCTTTTTTTCTTCGTTTTGTTACTAGCTTCATTTCAAAATATGTAAACATAATTATTCCTGAAAATTATTATCTTTTTTACACTGATGTTTATTTATTTTTTATATAATTTTAAAAAATTTACATATATTTGACATCAATTGTAATCCCCATGTATTCCCCATCACCATCTCACCAGTGCACCATTACCTCGGTCCACTGTGCTCCCGTCTGCCCTCAACTCTTCCCCTCTTTCCACCCCAGTTTGTCCTTGTCTTTTCATTTTTGGTTTTTGTGTCTTTATTGCTGTTATTATTATTATTATTATTGTTCTTATTCCTTTCCTTGATCCTTATTTGGTTCCCTTATATTCCTCCT
>JAGFMF010011718.1:4230273-4291706 GCA_019455555.1 Galemys pyrenaicus | reverse complement strand
CTAGCTTCTTGTATGTCTATTTTCATTTCTTTTTTCATGTTTGGGAAGTTCTCATCAAGGATCTCTTTGAAAAGGTTCTCAGAGCCTGCTTCTCTCTCTCCAATTTCTGGTATGCCTATGACTCTTATATTAGCCCTCTTCAAAGTATCAGATAGCACTGGAAGTGTTTCTTCATTCTTTTTCATTTTCACTTCTCCTTCCTTATCTTTCTTGTCCATGTCCTCCAGAGTACTGACTTGCTCTTCCAGTTCTTCTATTCTGTTTTTCTGGTAATTTTTGAACTCCTCCAGTTCTCTTTGATTTGCTTCATTTGTTTTTCTTTCCCTTTCTTCCATTTCTTTTATTTTCTTTTGTTGGGACTCCATCTCAATCCTCATTTCCTTTATTGTGATCTTATCCCTTTCTGCATTGTCTCTTAACTCTTTGATTGTGATCTAATCCCTTTCTGGATTGTCTCTTAACTTTGATTATTCTCATCATGGCTTTTAGAATTTCTTTGTCTGATAGATGTACATATTCCTCTGTGTCTATAATATCAGGTTCTGGATATTGACTTTCTTTCTGTGGTGTATTGTTTTTGGGTGAACCTGCTTGGTCATTGATATTTTTCTTTCTTCCCATTGTTAACCTTTGGGTTAGAGTCTGTTGTGTCCCAGTCCTGCTGGTGCTGGTGGGCATGATTTCTGACTTCTTTTCCTGGTGTTTTAGGTATTTCTGCCTGATAACTGTTCCTCTGCAGCTGGGTACAGGTTCCAGTAGTATTCTGTTTTGGCAGATGTTGAAAGAACAAGAACAGGGAAGAAAGAAAAGAAAAGAAAACAAACAAACATCCCAACAACAGAGCCAGCAACCAGAACAGAAAACCTGAATCAATGAACAAGCATGGAGGGAACAAAGCAGAAACTAAACAGGAAGAAAAAGAAAAGGGACAGAGAGAAAATGAAGAAGAAACATATAGACAACTAGGAATAAAGCAAGAACAACAGAAAAGACAATCAGACCAAGGAAAAAAAAAAAAGGCTAGGACAAGATTCAAGGGAGACAAAGGAGGGGAGAGGAAAAGTAAAAACACCAAAAGCTAAAAGCAACTGGAACAAAACAATCCAAAACCAAAACCGAATAGAACAAACAATCAAAAACTAACACACAACCACAACTACAGCAACAAATGAAAAACAAAAAACACCCCACTAGGGTGGGGGGGGACTATGGGGGGTGGTGGTTCTGATTGACTCGCAGCAGCAGATAAGGGCCAGTGTGGTAACTGGGTGGGTGATGAGATTCCTGAGAACTCCCTTCACCTGAGGTCTAGAGTTCCCAAACTTCCCTTATGTAGGGACTAGTTCTGTATGGCTCCCTTCAATATCAGTCTCTGCGTAGGGAGAGGAAGCAGCCACGCAGGAGTTGGCACACCAGCTGTGTCTGTCCTAAACTCCGTATGCCCGTCTGACCTCCTCCAGATGTCCCTGGACTCTGAATCTGGACGTTGGAGAGGATTTTCTGCATATGGAGCGAGGCCTCTTTTTTCTGACTAACTTTTAAAGCTCAGATCCCAGCCTGCAAGGGCCGCTCCATGACCTGCAGTTCCCCTGGCTCAAAAAATCCCAATATGGCGCTCCCAGGGAGCCAGGCACGCTAGGATCCCGAGCTGGGCTGCACTGGTGCTCCAGCCCAACCCCACTCTGTCTGTCTGTGCCAGTCCCAGGTAAGCAGCTCCTGGCTGTGGCGTTTTCCGACTGACTGTTAAAGCTCAGGTCTCAACCTGCAATGGTGGCTCCACAGCCTGCGCTTCCCCCAGTGTGAGAAATCCCAATATGGCGTTCCCCGGGAGCCGAACACGCCAGGATCCCGAGTTGGGCTGCACTGGCATTCTAGCCCAACTTCGCTCTGTCCGTCTGCGCCAGCCCCAGGCAAGCAGCTCCTGGCTGTGGCATTTTCCAACTGACTTTTAAAGCTCAGATCTCAGCTGCAAGGGTTGCTTTGTGACCTGCGGTCCCTCTGGCATGAAAAATCCCAATATGGCGCTCCCAGGGAGCCGGGCACCGTAAGATCCCCAATGGGGCTGTACTGGCGCTCCAGCCCAACTTTGCTCTGTCCTTCTGCATCCGCCCCAGGCAGCAGCTCCTGGCCGTGGTGTTTTCTGACTGACTTTTACAATTCAAGTCTCAGCCTGCATGAGCTGCTATGCAACCAGCAGTCCCGCTGCCACTCTCCGCTCTTGAGAGTTCATGTTCCTCGGAGCGCTGGGGATTGCCCGGTCCTTCAGAGTTCATTTGGAGATTCCTACCGCTTTCTGTCGGCTGATGTTTCCTGTATGTAAGCTGACAGTCCATTTTTGGCTTTTCTTTTTTCTTTTTTGGTATTCACTGTTACGTGTGTCTGGACACGATGAGTCCAGCGTCTTCACTCTGCCACCATCTTTCTCTCCTCTCTACACTGATGTTTAAAAGGAAAAGAGCTTACTCAGTTGTGGTTTCTTATTCATAGCTGCCATTTCTTTCCTCTATAGCTTTGAATTTCTGACTCAGTTTTGGTTATTTAAATTCTGCCTATCCTTCTGAAGCTGCTGTTCCTCCAGGATCCCTCCACCCATCATCTTGAACTAGTCTGACCTAATCTGACTCCTCAGAGCATGTGTAACTTTTCCACATGTTCCTCTGTTTTGTACTGTAAACTTGTCCTTAGACCTAGACTCACTGAAAACGAATGTGTTGCAGATATTGAAAACAACTCCTTCTTTCAACAACTTTTTATTGGGTATATGTTAGACAAATTTCTAGACACTAGAAATACAAGGTCCCAATAGTTATGATAATGACAGATATGATAAGATCCTCCTTCTCTGCAGAAATATGAATTTCTTATCATTATAGAAGTTTTAGAGGAGGGGGAGCATCAAAGTCAACCAACTCAAGTGCCTTGTTTTACCCAAAGATGTGAAGTGCTTTGACCAAGCTCAGTAGTCAAACCTTGGTGAGAGAAACCCCACTGTCTGAGGATATGTCATAGCTTTTAGGTCACCTCTGATAGGTCCCTACACTTAATATTATGTTAGTTCAGAAAGTGGTCAAAACTGATTGTTTTTTTGTAATGTTTTCTTAATATCCAATTTTCAGACCGTTTTTTTCTTCCTACTCTCCCTTCTTTCCTTATCAGCCTCTGCCCTCTTCTCCCTCCTTCCATCATAGGGACAATGTATACAGTTGTGCATTGTTTTACAGTTAACAAATTACCAGTGATATTGCCTAGACCTTGAGACTTCCTCAGGTTAGAATTGGAGGAGGGAATTGTTTCCCATGTTTTTACCAGGCACATTCTAGCCTAGCAGTCTTAAAATTATAATGATGGACTAGAATGAATTTTAACTATTCAGGAATATGGGGTGATAATGACCTCTAAATGAGAGAGGAAGTTTAGAAGTTGTACAATCTGTCTCATTTTTAGAAAGAATACCTATATCTAGACATATATATGTTTTGATATTTATTGAGATTTCATGGGATTACATCAGGTAGTATGAACATGTATAAATATGCATGGGCATGTTCTTTTTTTTAAAAGATGAATTTTCATTGAAGTAGTGTTGGTTTACAGCTCTGTGTATGCTTTGGAAGTATAGGGGCACACCTCTTCAGAAGTGTTACTACACCATGCTTACCACCAAAGCACTATAATCCTCCATTTGCATACTATTTTTCATCTTCTCTCTCTGTTGGCCTCAATTCTGCAGTTAGAGTCGATGGGTTGGTTTTGTTTAGTTCTGTCTGTTTCTTTGATTTGTGTCTTTATATTCCACATATGAGTGAAATCATCCTGTATTTGTCTTTCTCCTTCTGACTTATTTTGCTTAACATAATCACCTCCAGTTCCATCCATGTTGTAACAAATGGCAAAATTTCATCATTCTTAATATCTAAGTAGAATGTCATTGTGTATATATGTCACAGCTTCCTATTCTACTCTTCAGTCTTTGGGCACTTAGATTTTTTTCCCAATAAACTGGCTATTAAAACTCATTTTGCTCTGTATTTTTAATGCAAGGAGAATGTTAAGAAAATGTTAATAGTAAACATTTTTGGTGTTAATTAACAATAAAATTTGGTTAGTTGTCTTAAGGGTAAATTGTAAAAGGACAAGGGAAATAACATTAAGGTTTTTTATGTAATCTTTTTGTTTTTTAATATAATTGATAGATTTATATATATTTTACAGCATTGTTCATTTTTGTACAATGTTTGTTTTTTCCTCTTAGTTGTAGTTTCCATAGAATTCCCACCACCAATTCTCTCATGCACCATCACTATTGTTCCTTGTGCTCTCCCCTTCCCGTCTTGATTCCTTACCCTCCTCCTCCCTTGCAGAATGTCTCTGATTTATAGTTACCTGTTAATTTTTTATTGTTATTATTTTCCCACGATCCTTTGTGTGGTTCCCCTATATTCCTTCTGTAAGTGAAACCATCCAATATTTTTCTTTTTCCTTCTGACTTAGTTCACTGAGCATAATTCTTTCTAGCTCTATCCATGTTGCTGCGAATGAAATGAGTTTATCTTTTTTGATTGCTGGGTAGTATTCCCTTGTGTATATATACCACATCTTGATCCATTCATCTATTTTTGGGCATTTGAGTTGTTTCCATATCTTACTTATTACAAATAGTGCTGTGATAAACAGGGGTTCATGTATCCTTTTGAATTAATATCTTTGTGTCCTTTGGGTAGATTTTTCAGAGTGGAATTTCTGGGTTATATGGTAGCTCCATTTAGTTTGAGGGAACTTCACATAGCTTTCCACAGTGGTTGGATCAGTTTGCATTCCCACCAGCAGTATAGAAGAGTTTCTTTTTCTCCATATCCTCACCAAGATTTGTTGTTGCTATTTTCTTTTAATATGTGCCATTCTCACTGGTGTAAGGTATTATCTTATTGTAGTTTTGATTTGCATTTCCCTGATTATAAGTGATGTTGAACTTTTTTTCATTGCCACTTAGCATTAAGTTTAAAGACCCAACAGTGGAAATGCCAGTAATGGGCATTAGAGAGTTAGTTTTAGGATACTGATGCTAGAGATTAAGGAATGGCCATTTTGTGTAGATTCTAACAGCCTTACCACTTTACCAGTTTTCAACAGAAACTGGAAAGTTATTTTGGAATATTCCTTCTGTTTGACCACAGGAGATGGAATTCCCCATTCCTTGTTGAAAGTCCCAGTGTATATATTTCCTTATAACCTGAGAGAGGCAAGGGCCATATATTTGCGAAACCTCCAGCACAGGGATTTACCCAAAGTAGATGCCCAGTAAAGATCTATCTGTTGCATGTATGCATCTAATTTTCCTGATGTCAGAATGCAAGACTGTTCAGATAGCTCTTATTCCATTTTTATTGATATTCTGAAGTTATAGCTCTCATAGCAACAATAATGTGTATCCCACAAGCATATGTAATACTTAGTATTACTGTATATGGTGTCAATTTTCATAAAAAAATATACTACATATTTAGTTGGTTAAGTTACAGGCCACAAGATTATCCCCCATCTAAAGCAAACCCTTGCAAGCCATCCTAGTCTATGCAGTAGTAGCATGTAGTACCTCTTTATGCCTCACTCCTTCCACTTGACCTTGGACCTTTAAATTGAATTTTCCTTTCCCTTACATAATCATATCCAGTGATAAGCTTATGCACTGATTATAATGACAACTCTGATGACTAGTCTTTTTGTCAGTAGTAGTATGCTATTGAAGTTTCTGTAGTCCACTTGTCTATTTACTACTATTCTGGTGATGGTAGTTTTATAGCACAGGTTTCCCTTGCTATCTCAAAGTAGATCCTTCCTATGAAATCTTTGGTTAGTTGATTCCAAGCAAAATTTGAAGAAGCAATCATCATTAATTTATATGAAAAAAATTGTGAGCAATTTCAATACTCAACAAATGATTCACCAAGTCACATCAAATAACCCCTAAAGGCTAAAATAACATTAATATATAATAAAAGCAAAAATTATATGATAAATATACAACCTTTATAAAGTAGTTGTTGAGGAAGGAACTAAGTTGTGCCACTGTTTTGTTTGGGGAGTGTGCTGTTTCTATAACAATGCTCAATGCTGCTTTCATCATAAATATTTAGCAAAAGCAGGTATATGTGGGATTTTTGTAAAAGCGATATGTTGAAAAAAAAACTTTCAAAGAACAAAATATACCTATATTGTGAAGAGAGGATCAATTAAAAGATTTGGTCTGGTTATGTGACATTTTCCTAGGGACAATGACATGAAACAAATGTTTCTGTATTTTATGTTGAGCTATCAAAGATGAAATATAATGACTCCATTTTCCTAAATTACAGATTTTTAAAAGGGAGTTTCTGAATATGTAGAAAAAAATAGCTAAGCCTCATCTTAGCTTCTCTTGTAATTCAGTTTTGTGAGAGAAAGTCAAGAAAGGCTGCCGGTTGCAAAGAGACTTAGGGAAGTTAAGTGGGGTTAAACACTTTCTTCTCCAGATTCCAGCAGCAGCTTCCGGTGGATACTGGAGCATATTATTAAGCAGGTTGGTGTTTAGCTAGCAGATACTTCTGTTTGTATTATTTGAAGCTAAGAGGTCTATTTGTTATTTTAGAGATCTAAAATAACCTCAGAGCATCAATGTCTCTTTAAATTGAGAATATCTTGTTGTTTAAAACTGATGGACTTAAATACTTGTAAGGTTTTTACCCTTCTGGTAATCACTTAGACAGCCTAGTGGAAGGTAGGATGATATTTTACCAGTGTTTATTATACACTGATAACTAGCATCAGATTCAGATTCCTCTCCATTGTATTACTTCTGCTAAATATTCCTTTCATCCCTTCAACATCTCCCACCTTCTCCATTCTCTCAACACACACACACATACACACACACACACCCCACCCCTCCCCTTGCAATTTGCAACTAGATCTTAATCTCCTTTTGATACATTTGGAACCCTGAGCTCAAGACTGAATACTTATAATCTTTGTTTCTTCTTCATAAACATGCAAGTACATTTATTGAAATGGAAGACAAATGCTCCTTAATTTTTTTTTATAGTGTAGGAAAGGTTAGGGCTATTGGAGGCATCTCTCCCTACATTGTCTTTGGTGTCTTTATCCCCTGTATGGGGGATTCCTGGTGCAGTGTCTGGTCATCTCTATCAACAATGTGACTTTTCCTTTCCCCTACATTTTTTAATACCCACATACTTGGCAAGTCAATAATGAACTGTGCAGTGTTATTTGTTCAAATAAGCTGATAAATGAATGCTGATAAATGAATTCATAAATATTTATTGATATGTGAAAACTATGTAGTACCAGCATCCTCTGCTTTTCAAGTTATCTTATGCCATTTCACTTATATAAAAAAGCATATATTATTACCTATTTTCACTAAATAAAAGGAATTCAAAGAGAATTTTAACCAAAGCAATAACAGGTGAAAAGGGAATTGTAGCATTCAGCACTTGTTTTGCAGCAGTCACTTTACAGGCAGCCACACCCTAGGCAGCGAGAATGGCACCAGCAAGCTCTTCCCTTGGGAACTACTACAAGGAGGTTGTGTATTTATCCTATCCTTCCTGTTCTTACTATATCACACAACACACATAAATATATATTATACATAAAATATGTATGTTATTTTAGATTTTATGTGGTATGGTTTGATAGGTCATTTTTTTTTTTTTTGGATTTGGGAACACTCCAAAAGTTTTCCTTATAAACTAATTTTTAAAAATTTCATATAATTTTCCCCCCAAATACATTGCTTCTTTGTTTTATGCCATTTCAACTTATAAAAGGTTTCATGGAATGTTCTACATTAGGATAGCAGGGGGATACTGTATTTTTTATTTTAAAAAGTGTTTCATGACATTAGAGTATATTAACCTTAAAGATGAACTTAGTGGTGGGGATTTCATGTTGGGCAGGTAAGAGAGATGTTTCTGAGTGAATAGTTTCTTACTTACCTCTCAAATCATGTCACTTATAGGTTCATTTTTTCTGCTTTATGTTATTCCTGTTCTTGATAGTGCTTTTATGATTAATAGACAATTTAGAAATGACTATAGATATAGCAGCACCAAATTTCTATAGGGGGGCAAATTATACCAGAAAGATCATTTTACATCACACAATTTTGATTTTTTTTTTCACTAGGTTAGAATCTATAAAAAAGGGTTGAGGACACATGATGACTAATTACTGTGATTTTTAAAAATTGAGTGCTTATTGTGCACCAGATACTATATAATATAGTAGGGATAGAATGACCAAGATAATTGTTCTCCCTGGCCTCACCTAGATTGCAATATAGACAAGGAAAATGATGAGGACAAAGTGCACACCAGAAAAATCCTTACTGTATTATCATGGAAAAAAACTTGCTAATATGGTGAATTATGATTTGAGGTCAAGAAATCTACTTTAGATGCAGATATGGATAATAGTCATGTTTGAGAAAAATCCTGAAAGTTGAGTGATTAGATTGTGGAAAACAAAGCAAGTGATGAAGAGATAATGAGGTGATGATGATGATGATGATGATGATGATGATGATTGTGGGGTTTGTGATGAAAATGGTGCTGGTGCTGGTGATTGTGAACACAATAAAGTTTAAGATATTCTGTGATAAACAATTGCAGAGTTATATTAAATGTTTCTCTTTGACATTTTTACCAAGAAGTCCTAGAAATAATAACAAATAGGATGATTTTAAATAACTGGTCTAATCTTACTTTTACTTTTGAAAATTTGCTCTTACAATTCTCTTAGTAGCAATGGAGAAAGAATAGAAATTATATATTTTCTTTTGTAGGTAATTAATTCTAGAAAAACAAAATGACAATTTTAGAGGAAAAAATCCTGGAATTTAGAAATCAGTTAATTAATACAGTACTGGTTTTTACCTTGAGGTATATGATTTACATGTATCAGGGAGAAATAAAAAACATTTTTGGGACATCAAACCAGTTACTGACCTACTGTTTTGGTAATTTATTTATTTGATCAATTCCTTTAAAGCACTAAGCTGATTTTTAACTTTGAGGGAATTTCTTAATTTTTTAATGATTATTTCCTCTTTTCCTTTTTCACCCTCTCCTTAGCATAGAAACATGAGGTTTTCATTAAGAAATAGGTACTAATGTTAGGCAATAAACATAAATGTGTTTTAAAATTTTCTGACCTGCCATTAATTACATTTTGCTCTATCCATTGGCTATGGAAGATTATTGTGGAAAACCAACACAAATTTGTTATCACCTTTTGTTTCTGAATTAGAAAGATTTAATGGCATACAAAGAATCTCTGCATTTGTTAATTGGAAATATCAAGTTATTATATATTATTACTACTTATTTAAATTTTATAAATAATGAAAATATAAAATACATACTTATGTATTTATATATGCATATAGTTATTAAGGATAATACATAAAATTATTAAGGATATACTATCTCTTACTATTGGGATATTTGAGAAAGTATTTGTTTTTTCCTTTCTTAAATTTTAAAATTTGAACAATGAAAAGAATATTTTAAAAATAAGCCAAAAATAAATAAAACAGCTTTTTTGGCCTTTGGTTTGGTAATTTTAGTAATTTAGAAAATAATCAGAGATCTGGGTGAAGAAATTATATTCCTTGGAATATTTTTATTAACAAGTATCTATAAGAGGAAGGCTCTGAAATTCTAAAAGAGAGGAGTGGGTAAATATATTAAAGCAAATTCATAGCTCATATGGATTTAAATTATGTTTCCAAAGAAGTTCAGTGACCTATATTTATATTTACAATATAATGTGCAATGTTAACTGAATAAAAGTTTATGTTATAAGATACTAATTATGTAAAAAGAAAAAAGAAAATTTGTATGTAAGTGAAAAACATAACTAAATAAGACTTATGGTTATGATAATTTCTAAGTTTGGAGGAATCTTATGTCTTAATTTTTTAATGAACATTCCCTTTAGAATAAGATATATAAGCAACATTACTATAATTAAAAAAATATTATCCAGATATGAGATCATTTAAGTGTTTTGGCAAAATAATGGGCCTAGTATGCTACTTTCTCTATATTTATCCAGTGGTGTAAGTAAGCAATGACAAAAAAATAACCTTTAGTTTCTGGGCATTTTTTGTATAGAGAAATAAAAAGAAATCTCAAATTTGGAGATTGAATTTTTGTCATATCTAAGTGATTATAGCTTGGATATATTATTGCTAAAGTTATTAGACACATTATCAACTGTGGATACATGATATGGAGAGCTCAATGAGATTGATGTACAATAGGACTACTAAAGCTTTTCTTGCATACTGGGCATATGAAGTAAGAATTGGTCATATTAACCTGGGTGCCCCAGTTATGCTTCAGGTGATCCCAAATGTATAAACAGACCCAATTGCTTAGTTAGTTCTGAACCTCTAGCTTAGGGGAAGAAAACCTTTGGACTAGCAGTGCCCCTTACAGAGGAGGCCCTCAAATAACAAATAAGGCACCTGAAGCATATCTGATCCTGCCAATAGCCCATCACAGTCTTAACGGAAAGTTGCTACTTTACATATGTTTACATGAATGATACCCTTCTGGGGTAAAAAAGTAAAAGCAGGAGGAATAAATGTATTAATAATAATAACATACTGAAAATCATGACTGCCAGTTATTGTGCGCTTGCCATGTGCCAGGCCCTGCAAAAGATGCTGGCATTGGCTTCCCGTTCATCAGCGACATCCATCCTTGATTTGCTACAGGACTTGTCCTTTCCTGATGGTTGCACGTGTAAGAGGACACAGTGGTCAGTATCTCAGCACGTCAGACACTCCATGCCCTTCACCCCCTGTCCCACCTCTCCTTTTGGGTCTGTGCCCTGATGATGTCCCATCTCTGTCTGAGGCAGATGAGATTCAAGGTGAGAGAAAGAATAAATCCTATAAGGTAATTCTGTCACTCACCTCATCTTCATAATCCTCCCTGAGCTTCCTCTGCTGCTCACCCTGGTATTGATCGTGTCACAGGCTATAGCAGACCAAGGCAGGGGGCTGAAAACCTTTCCGGGCAACCCTCACCAGTGTGCCTGTTTCAGCTCCAAGAAGAAAAGCCTGCTGTGAAAACAATCAGTGCATTTGCTTTAGATCTAAGTGATTCCAACTAGGTCGATGCTTCATGCTGATGTGTTGAAAACATTTAAAAAATTTCTCAGAGTTTGATTTCCACTGGAACACTGTGGCATGTGTCTCAGTGTCTGAGTGTCTGCAGTTGTTATTTTTCACTAACACAGCCGACAACTGCTTCCTGCCACAGCAAACAAAAGCAGTAGGAAAACGGATGCTTTGTCTGCGTGGATATTTACTATGAATGCTTTTTGGGAAAAGAGAAACTTGTGTGCAAATTCAGTTGAAAGCCATGTGTTACCTTGACCTCAGTGGTAGGGGCTTTTGATTCTGTTTGTTTTACTCCTGAAGTGAATATGTTCCAGTGTTGACTAAGTATAAATGTGAGAACTCTCTGGTGTGGTTTTGAGCATTGAGATTTTTTTTTAACAGACTTTTCTAACGCCAGTCATTTATAATAATACCAAGAGTGGCCTTATCTTCCCAAGGATGCTTCAAGCCTATGCAAATTTCGATTTTTATTCAGAGACAATTGGATCTCGTCATCACATCTTAGCATCAGTTGACAACATAGCCAATAATAAAGGAGCCCTGTTCTCACCCAAATTAATATTTCTTTAATCTCTAGTAGGCACCCATTACACTACTTATATAATATTTAATATATACCATGTATTATTTTTATAATATATATTATTTAACAAATTACAATTGTTATTATGTAATAACAAATCTTCCAGTAGACAATCATTCCTGAAGGAAAGGAGCACTGCATAAGCATCCATGTGGCATGGAAGAACACAGAGGGGGATACCCAATTTAAAAGTAGGAGGGTCAGAAGCATTCATAAGCATATTATAGGTACCTCCTGTGTTTTAAAAGTTCAAGTTGCACCACTTTGCTTTTCTGAAAGACCTACCTTAATTTCCATTTTCATTGAGTGAAAGAAATCCAAAGAGGATTTTTCACTTTTATGATGAAAGGTAAAAAGTATTCAGCATTGGTTTTGTAGCATCCATTCTGGAGATAGCACACATCTGGAGCAGCGGTGAGAATAGCACCACCGGGCTCCTTCCCTTTATGACACACAACTTTATACAGGCTGTGTGTTTATTTTTACATTCCTGCTTTTACTATTTGTTAGTGTTAGTGTAGATTTTGCATGTTATGCGGTATCATTTGGTAGGTAATTTTTTGGGTCTGGGAATGACCCAAATTTCTCCATATAAATTAATGGTAATTGCTTTTTTCCTTCCTGACGTTTTAGCTTATGAGAGATTTCACATGTGTGTTCTACTTTCAGATAGCGGGGGAAACCTTATGCCTGATCATATTTCCAAGTTCTCGTTTCTCATTATTAAAAAATAGAAACCAGGATTTGTTACAAATGAAACAAAGCAAAACTGATCCACAAGTCACACCTTTAAGATTACTTTTTCTTTATTTCCAGATAAATTTAGAAGACTGACATCTTTTCCCCCCAAAGAGCTCCATGGGAGATCTGTAGCCAAGTCAGAGTTAGAGCTTAATTGTTTAGTGTTCCATCTACCAAGGCCTATAAAAATGTATGTCAGTTCAACTGAGTTTTCTTTGCAATATCATTGTTTAAGTCAAATGTTGGGGTTTCCTTCTAAGCATGAATGCTCTGGGGTTGTGTTACCTTGTTTGCTCTTTATTATCAAGATGCTGAAAGATTGTTCCTATAATGATCCAGAGGAAGTGGCAAATATTTTGTTGATTAGAGTGCCTACCAAAATGGAAATTTCCACAAGCTTAAATAATCTATGAGTTTATCTTATAGAACCGAAGGACGCAACACCATGTTTCTGTTAGTCAAATGAGTGCGAAATCCTTTTGCTCTGATCTGCTGCTTCTTCAAAAGGTTAGGTTTATTTATTTATTTTTTTTTTGCCAGAATTTTTTCTTAATTCATTGCCTTTTCTTCCTTCTGGTCAGTTCTGTATCCATCAATGCCATTCTGGTAATTTTAACAAACACCTCCATTCACTACATATTATTTCCCTATTTGACTATGAGAGTTTATATTCTTAGACAAATTGTATATAGGTGAACATTTGTGGAATAAGATAAAAAAGAGGGCATGGCTTTTTGTAGGGAAAGATCATATAGATTTTTGTGTACTACTATATACTTGTATTTCAATATAACTATGTATCTATCTGGGATGTATATTCAGGATATTAGGTGAGTGCTATTCATAGTTTCCTCATGAAAAGGTGGGAAGAAAATTTCCATTGAATGTATTCCTCCTTGAAGATACAAAAAACTTGCATGGTTTGAGGGGAACCTGGGTCACTGCTGGTGGATCTAGGAATAGAATTTGTTTACAACTTTCTAATTTTCTTCTATTTATATTTGATTTATGCTTCTTAAAAATGAGATGCCTCTTCAGATATTTACGCCTATACAATTTTAGAATCCTGGGAATAATAGAATCAACTGATTTTGCAATAGTAATATTTTGCAATGTTTCATAAAGAAGGCAACATTTATGTAAAACTATCCCTTTATTTCCAATAATAATATTTGTCTAAAAAAATATTAAGACAGTGGAGCTGCTGTAAGTCAAAGAGTGGAGAAAATAATTCTAAAATGTCATCTTTCCAGCTTCATTTCATTCATTTTAAAAATGTACTCCTTGGGTGTGCTGTAGAACTACTATTTGTACTTTAAATGTACTATCAAGAGCCCTATTTGTAAAGAATTTATGCATTTAATTTATGTACTCAGCTTGTCAAGTTACTTTGTTTCTGGATTTTTCCCCCCAGAACAATAAGCAGAGTCTACATGAGTTGCAAAAAGAAAAACTATTGGCTTATAATAGGCTTATACTGGTTCATGTGTGAAGCTTAGTCTACAGTAGATTTTCCATAAAATAAAATATGGATATGATGAAAATATCTTTTCTTTCCAGAAGTGACTCATTATGGAGCCATTAACTGTATGTCTCTTGGGAGTGTCTTTAAAAGTTACTTAAAAGCCAATGTTTAGCAGCAGAACTTTCATAGAACATAACCTAATACTGGCAGCTCAGTAAAGCAGCTTTAAATGAATATTTCCCACAGACTATTTCAGATGGAGCTGTGGAATTAGCAGGTGGCATGGAATTCTCCAACTAATTGGAAAAGCACATGTTAAGAGAGTAGATGCTAGAACTATAAAAATGGCAAATGTGCTTGGTGCTAAATTTATACAGAAATCATAAAATTTAGATAGTTTAATATTTTAATAGAAAAATATCCCTCTACGTTCAGTAACAAACACTGTTATGGAGTAGTCTTATTAGATGTCTATGCTAAGTCTATGTGTTGATTCTTGAGGATTCAGACAAAGCTGAATTTCAGTTTTCATAGTTTCTCAGTTTATCTTTGTCCTGTTGTCATCCCCAACTTGTCTCTATTGCTTCGGTCTAGAAAAGCATCTCTGTAGGTTTTTGTTTTTATTTTTCTCCTCCTTCTTCTGGCTTCTTCTGAACTTGAAGGGTCATGTGGAAGGTCTTCTCACAAATGTTAGAGAGAGCTCTATTTTCACTGTAAGCAATAAAATTATATCTGTTTAGTAAATGATGCACCCACCTTAGTTGTCGGCTTCTTTTTTGGCAAAAGCTGAACTATTTCCATGAAGCTATTGTGGTTCCTTCTTTCTGCTGTTATTCTTTCTTAGTGTGATTCAAGAGCCTTTGGCAAAGGAACACACACACAAAAGGATACTTTTTTTTATGTCTCTCTCTATAGCTTCCATTCAGATGACTCCTGAGAATATGTAACTTTTTACTTAGAGATTTCAAAAAATGTAGTTCAAAGGTTATATTAGTAATAATGTCAGAATATTTCATTTTGTTCACAAGTAGAAATGAAACAATATTTGGGTGTCTAATAGTTTTTCTTCTTCAAATCTATTTTCTTCTAATGATTAAAAAGTTGTATTAAGCACTCCCTGGTGGCACAGCGCATTGAGCGCTACATTGTGAAGCATCCCCCACTAGGAAGGGGACCCACATGGTGCACCAGACCTCTCCTGCCTCACCTGCTCCTCCCCTCAGCAGTGTATTTCAGTCAATGGATCTGCCTATTCTGCTCCCCGCTCTGTCTCTGGTGAATCCTCTCACCTCCCGTGCCTCTGACCTGTACCACAGCTCTTGTATGCATAAAAAAAAAATGTTTTTTTAAAAAAGTTATATTAATTGTATCTGTAGGTCTGATAAGACCTATATCATCTTTCTCAGATTGTAAAGTTGAAATATATTTAATTAAGAATTACGGTTAGTATTAGGGAAAAAGATTAATTTGCTTATTCCTTTGTTCATTCATTTCATTTATTCACTTATTAATTTACCAATTAACCAAAAGTTATTTGTTCAGTTTTTATTTATGAACATTTTGTTGAATGCTAAAGATAAAGTAAATACATACATGGTTTCTATGCTCAAGGGTTTTGTGGTTTATTGTGAAAAATAAAGTGGACAAACAATTATAATGATAATAATTGTTTTGATTCATCTAACTGACAAATCAAATACTTACTGAGTCCCTACTATGATCCAGGATGGTTTTAGGAATTGAGATATGATGAGGGGTAAAAAGACAGTGTGAGCCTTGCCCAGTAGATCTCACCTCCGGCCACAGTGCCTGCATCCACTCTGATGGAGGCAGCTGGGTACATGCAGCTGGCTGCTTTTCTCCCAAGTATTCACATGACTCCTCCTTAACTTATGCATTAAAATTTATCAACCTTAATCCTTGATACTGTGTGTATGGATTTTTTCAAAATTCTTTTATTTTCTTTATGAAGTGATTCACATGGATTTTCATCATATCGATAAATGTTCATTTGTATTTTTCCTAATAAATAAGTTTCTTCTTTCTTCTTTTTTTTGGCCTTTTTGTATTAGCTAATACTCAACAGTCAACAGGGTGTAGGAAACTAAGTATAGCAGGCATATTTGTTTTCTTATCAGAGTATTGAAGAGTTTTTGTGTGATAATGTGTTAAATACAAAGTCAGTGAACTCTTTTAGTTACAAATGAAAGAAAACCAAATTAAATTGTTAAGAAGGAGAAGGTAATTTCTGGCTCACCCAGAACATAGAAGAGTAGGAGGGTTTTGAGGCTGAAATACTTTTCTCGGGGCTATGTCTCTGTTTCCATCTTTCTCAGTTATTTTCCTTTGCATTGGTTCATTCTCTGACATGCTTTTTCCATGAAGTAGAAAATCTGGCATGATTTTATTCATCTTTTTGAAGTTACAAGCCCAACTTTTTGTTCAATTTCTGTGTCAGAAGGCGTGATTAACCAACCTTAAGGCAATGACCCGAACTCATTTGAACACAACCTGACCTGAACTGATATGCCAAATATTTACATATTTTTTCCTACAGAAATGTTAATCAGTGTGATATTCTAGATATGCTAGTTGTATTAGTTAATAATCTAAGCATTTTGCTATCCTTGTAAAAATCTTTAAAAATCTGAATTTTGATTCACATATTGCTCTATTTGAATAACAGGAGATTGTGAGTCCATATAACCATGTTGTTAATATTAATCTAAAAGTTGAATCTGAAAATAGGGAAAATTCTAGCATATAAAATATTATCAAACAAAATAGAGTTTTTCATAGGTTCAGACTTCCAATCTTACATCTCTAAAGTAGTGTCATTAAAAATAGAAACCCAGTTACTGAAAGTTGGAAGTGGAATAGGAAATGGAGTAGAATATATTTATTTTTTAAATATTTCAATATGTCCTTGCCTTTTTATTAAGAAGATTCCCTTCCTCCACCAAGAAATTTATTACTTAGAATTCATTTGCTTCTTGGAAACACTCCTTTCAGAGTTCTATGACCTTGTATTCTATTGCAACTTTAATTTCTAGTTCTACTGCATGGCCATCTTCTGGAATTTCCTTTCATTTTGCTTCTTATTGGTCCATGGTTTCTTTAACCTCATATACTCCCCAGTCTTTAATTCCATCCTTTGTTGCTGTTGGAATTACTTATTGTTTCCAAGTGATTCAAGAACAGATCAGTAGATGGCAAATTTTATGAATCCCTGCATGTCTAAAAATGACTTTACTTTGTTTTTACATTTGATTGATAGCTAGAATCTAGGTTCAAAATAATTTTTACTTAGAACTTTTGAAGTCATTGCTTCAATGTTTTCAGGCACCGAACATTGCTTATGAAATGTCTGAAACCAGAATGACCTTCTTCCTTTGAAGATAAATGTAATCTCTTTGGATGCTTTTGGGATGTTCTTTGAAATGTTATTGTTCTGAAATCTTGTAAGAATGTGTTTAGATTTTTTTTCTCCACTTTTTTGCTCAGCACACCAGATGGAATTTTTCAAAAAGATATATTCTTTTTGTTGGATTGTTTAACTTTGGGTAATTTCATTCTTTTATCCCTTTGATAAATCACTCATGTCTCTTTTCTTAGCTACCTCTTTCTGGAACTACTAGTAAAGAGATGTTAGTTCTCCTGGATTGACTGTCTGTGCTTAAATTCTTCACATTTTTGTTTGTCATTTTTTTTTCTAGGCTCTGGGAAGTTTCCTTAATTTTTAATCTAGCATTCTATCAAGTTTTCAAGTGTCCAGAATTTCACTTTGAATTTTCACAAACTATTGTTCCTTTTATCATTGCAACCTATTCTTGTTTTATGGATAGTGATTTGTCAAATCTCTCTATCCCCTTTCCTTCCCTGAATTATTTCTGCTTCCTCCAGTATCACTAAACTGTTTGTTCTTATTGATTTTTCTTAAGTATGAAAATATTTGGTTGTCTATTTTGTATTTATGAACCTAGTAGGATTTCCTTTGCATATACCTATGCCAGACTTTATGGTGTGAAGTTATAACAGCAGGCTAGCAGATTGGGTCCATCTTCCCAGATTCCAAAAGAAAGTAGGCCTCCATTCTGGAGTTCCATCTCTTATGGAGCAAGTGCCTCCATTTTGATAAGTGTGGACAGATCTGAGGTTTTTGTTTTTTTTTTTTTAAGGCTTTTTAATAAGACTATGAGTTGCAATATTCAGGGTGGTAAGAGATAACTTTTGGCATGGGCCTCCCTGGTGGCTCAGGAGGTTGAGGCACAGCATTGTGAGGCTGTCCGAAGCCACTGAGGCTCAAGTTCAGTCCCCAGCCAGAGAGGTGGCCCACATGGTGCAGCAGACCTCACTTGTCTCACCCACTGCTCTCCTCCGCAGTGTGTTTAAGTGGATCTGCCAGTTCTGCTCCCCACTCTGTCTCTGGTGACTCCTCTCACGCCCAGCACCTCTGGTCTATGCCCCAGTTCTTATATGCATAAATAAATAAATATTTTTTTAAAAAGAGGGAGATAACTGGTGGTAAGTGATTTTCTTTCTATTCAAGATACTCAGATAGCTACTCAATATTATTATATAACAATGAGACAACACCCACATTGTTTTCTCAGTCTACTACCCTGTGATTTCTCTCATTTCACAAGTCTGTGCAATGTTAATTTCCATAATTAGGCACTGCAAGAAAATGTGGGTTAACTGCTATTTCTGCTTTGAGGAATTTGTTGAGATGGTGTTTGCAGTCTTTTTCCATGCCTCCTTTCATTACTGTGTCACAAACATTTGAAAGGAGTGGCTGCACTTGTTCTCTCTTATTCTATCTCCTCAATAAATCAGACTCCTTGTGTTATTCAAGTACTCTCTGTCTTTTATCTACTTGATATGTCACATTTTGAAAGAGCAGGATCTTAAGGAATCTTAAGGAATTATCCTTAAGATTGCAGTTTTCCCCAATTTCTCATTGTTTTTCTGAATATTCTTCCCTATTACATTTTGATATTAGATTGTTTTCAATGTGTAAAATTTCATGACAGATTTGTTCGCCAGAATGTATTTTATTTATATACAAAATATTCCAATTCATTTTGCTTATGCTGTCTTTCAGTAGTAATATTACCAACTTTTTCTTTTTGCTTCCATTTACTTATTCTTATTTTCAACCTTTATCATTTTATTTAAAATGCTCTTGGGCCCTCCCTGGTGGCACAGTGGGTTAAGCAGCACACTGTGAAGCAAACAGCAGCCACTGCAGCATGAGTTCAATCCCTGCCCCCAGCTGGGGAGGTGACCCACATGGCGCAGGCAGACCTCTCCTGCCTTACCTGATGCTCCCCTCAGCAGTGTGTTTCAGTCCAACTGCCTGTTCTGCCCCCTGCTCTGTCTGGTGGATTCTCTCACCTCCCCACACTTCTGGCCTGTACCCCAGTGCTTGTATGCATAAATAAATAAATCTTTTAAAACAAAATAAAATGCTCTTTAAGTATTCTCTAACTGGGTGTGTGTTTTTTTTTTTTGTTTGTTTGTTTTAATTTTCTCCCCCTTTATTTATTTATTTATTTGTTTGTTTGTTTGTTTGTTTGTTTATTTCATACAATGTTTGCTTTTTTTTTCTAGGTGTTGTCTCCATAGAATTTCCTCTACCATTTCACCTGGACACAATCACCATAGTCCCTTGTGCTCTTCCCATCCCTGCCTTGATCCCAATCCCACTCTCTTCCCTGAAGAATGAGTCTGATTTGTAGTTGTCTGTTTATTTTTGTTTTGTTTTATTTGGGTTTTTTGTTTTTTGTTGATGTTATTATTATTTTTACCTTGATCCTGTATATTCCTCCTATAAGTGAGATCATGCAGTATTTTTCTTTTTCTTCTGACTTATTTCACTGAGCATAATCCCTTCAAGCTCCATCCATTTTTCTAGGAATGGCTCTAGTTTATCTTTTTTGATTGCTGAATAATATTCCATTGTGTATATATAACACATTTTCTTGATCCAGTCATCTATTTTTGGGGATTTGGGTTGATTCCAAGTCTTACCTATTTTAAATAGTGCTGTGATAAACATAGGGATTCAAGCATTCTTTTGAATTAATATTTTTGTGTCCTTTGGGTAAATCCCTGGGAGTGGGATTACCGGGTCCTATGGTAGCTCCATTTTTAGTAGACTGAGGAACCTCCATACAGCTTTCCATTAGAGACTGGACCAGTTTGCATTCCCACCAGCAGTGTAGGAGAGTTCCTCTCTTCACCACAACCTCACCAACATTTGTGGTTGCTAGTTTTTTTAATATGTGCCATTTTTACTGGTATGAGGTAGTATCTCATGGTGGCTTTTATTTTCATTTCCCTGATTATGAGGCTGTTGAACATTTTTTCATATGCCTGTTGGCCATTTGCATCTCTTCTTTGGAGAAGTGTCTTTTATGTTCTTCTGCCCAGTGTTTGACTGGATCGTTTACTTTGTTTTTCTTGACTTGTGTGAATTCTTTGTAGATCTTTGTGATCATCTAGCTGGGTTTTGAATGTCTTCTCCAATCACAATTTTAGATACTGTCTTTTAATAGAGAAATTTCATTTCATTCCATTTGTTTCATTTCATTTCCATTCCATTGGTTTGTTTGATCTTAACTTTACTTTTACTACATTTTATGTTTTGTGATTTTCTTTCTTTTGCTACCTTTCCCTTGAGTAATAAATTTTTTCTCACTGATTTGGAAGGTTTACATCTTATTTCTTTTCTACTGCTGAATAATTTGAACTTTTGTAAGACACATCCTTGCACAAATATAATTTTTTCTAACACCAAGTTCTAAACTGCATTTGCAATCTTTCTCTGCAATCCCAGACTAGGAAAGTTAGTATTCATCTACTTCATCTCAGGTTGCCATATTTTGTTGAGAGTACATGAAATTTTACCTCCAGGGTTTATTAAAAGATAAGTTTACTTTCCTTTCAAAGACCCTTTCTTCATAACTGATGAAATTTCAAATCCATATTGTTAACTTACTTGGCTTTTATTCATTGGCCTTTTAAATAAATAAAAGGCCTTTGTGAATAAGGCCTTATTCACAAAGTCTTTCCTATATACTACAAATTCCCTTCATTGATTACATATATGTTGACTCAGATATTCCTCAAATATTTTTCTATAAAGGGCACAATCTCAATACTTGCTTTTGCTCTAAAAATATTTAAAATAATTTATATAATATAGAAATCTAGGAAAATAGTTCATTTTGGTAAAGACTTCTAGAAATCTTACTGCATAGTTTAATGTTTTTGAAGACTGATATGAAAATATTTTGATTCATATGCAAATAGATCATGAAATAAGAGGAGTAATGTATCTATGTATATACTTGTACATACTATCACTTTTCAGAAACTCTTGCCTATAATTTTAGCATATCTTTCCTGTTTTTCACAGTGATATTAGATGATGGTACTAGAAGATGATAGATAACATTTTAAATTTTTTACTTAAATAAATCAGTTTGGCAAATTTTTAAAAATTCTATGTTGGTAACTAAAATCCAATTCTGGAACTCATTACTCACATTTTTTTCACTGAAATTAATTTTGTCTTTCTTTTTTGTATACTCACTCAGGATTTTATATTTTATCTTTAGAATTCAGAAATCTGTCAGCATATGTGAAGAGTTGAGCCCTTAAGAAATAACCCTGTTTTATTCTATACTTGTCATTTTCTTTTGTTCAGGGAATTTTAAAAAATGATATATCTGATTGTTTTCTTCCATTTTTTCTTTTTGCTTATCATATCCCTTATTTGTTATTTTGTTGTGTTTTTCTCATGCCTAACAGTTTATTTGTCTTCTTTCTAATTTGCCAGTTCTTGACTTTTAGTTCTTGGCAGCTTTTATATCTGGATAAAATATCTTCTCAAAATTCACTGACATAGCTTGAATATTTGTGTATATTTAATGTTCTCTAATTTTCTACATTCATTCTTTTCTGCAAGTGTTATTGATTTTTGTTGCTCAGTCTTATTAACCCCTTATCCCTTAATATTTACAATAAAACAGTCAGAGTGTGCATTTCAATTCCTTTGACACTTGTATATATCCATGTATACCCCATAAAACACTTCATGGGCAAGGAAAGCTCCCAAGTGTCTCAGAGGCAACCACTATTTCTTTTAATTATTATTGAAGTAACATTGGTACAACATTTTATATGATTTAGTTGTATAGGGTCACCCCTTTCAGGTATTGTTACCACACCACATGCTCCATCAAGACACCTGCAATCCTCCAGCGTAGACCCCTAGTCCACCTTGCTCTCTCTCAACTTTGTTCTTCCTCTGGTAGCTTCAGTTCTGCAGTCAGATTTCTAGGATTTGTTTTTAGTTTGATTTTGTCTCTCTCATGCTTTGTTTTATTTCTCTCTATTGCAGAATTGCGACACCATCCTGCATTTGTCTCTCTCATTCTGACTTATTTCACTTAGCATAATCCCTTCCAGTTCTATCCATGTTGTCACAAATCACAAGAATTTATCATTTTTATAACCAAGTAGTATTTTATTGCATGTATATACCACACTTTCCTAATCCACTCATCTGTCTTTGGGTACTTACACTGTTTCCATAGCTTGGCTATAGTAAATAATTCTGCAATGAACATGGGAGTGCACATATCCCTTTCAATTAGTGTTTTTGTGCTTCTTTGAGTTGATACCTACAAGTGAAATTGTGGATCACATGGTAAATGTGTTGGGGGACTGCAAAAATTGAGGGGCCTTGATGTATTATGGGAAATGAATTTCACAAGACACCAGTAATAAAGTAAGCTACAGAATTTATTGGAGAGAAAGTACAAGACAGTGCAAGGTGGCAGACTGTCTCAGAAGGCCGGAGACTTGCCCTGAGGCTCCAGATCTCCTGGGCTTTTATAGTTCCTCCTTTTAGGGTTGGCAGAGGTCCCTAAAAATACATTATGTTTCCTTCCATCACTTCTCCTGCTTCCCAGAATTTGAGTTCCCCTTCCATTCCTCTTTTAACTCTCAGGTAAGGGGCCATGAGGGAGGTGGCATCAGTTCAATGTAGAATGTAGGAACTATAAGATTTATCAAGCAGTTACATGTTTTATGAAACTGGGACCCTGTAGCATGGACCTCAGGGCAAGACTAGCATTTCTCACCATCACCTGAGCAGCAGAATCTGACAGAAAATGTGGCAGTTTTCCCTGCTTGTGCCAGAAATTGCTGCCTGTGGGCAATTCCTCCCTTGGGTGCAGCTGGGTTAAAATGGTTCAGTGGTTACAGGAGGAATGCAGATGAAACAAATAAGGAACTAAGGAAAAAAATAATTATAATAAATTAAAAATCAAAATCAATAGACAACTATAAATCTGAGATATTCCCCAAAGGCGGGGGAGGAAGAAGAAACAAAATGGGTGGGAAGAGCACAAGGGACTATGGTGATGGTGCATGGATGAATTGGTGATGGGAATTTCATGGGGGCGAGAAATATATACAGTACAAATATGAAAAATAATATAAAATATATATAAAATGAAAAAAATTAAAAATGGCTCAGTTGGTCACTCAGAATTAAAAATGGTCTAAGTAGGCAGGTATCAACTAGGTGGGGAACCCTGAAAAAGGATATAAGGCAACACAGGAGCCATGTTGAGGGTCCCAGATTCCTAGTCTCCACCCACTCTGTTACTGGCCTCCAAGGAAAGAAGAAGAAAAGAAAGAAGCATCCTGTAAGCGACTTCCAATGAGAAGCATAAGAACTTTGCTGTGACCAGGTGGCTGTATCTCCCTAGGTCTTTCTGCTGCCACCACCTGAAAAGAGGACCGAAAGAGAAGATTAATTGGAGGACCAAAAACAAGTTGTTGGTGGTGGTCCAACAACTCACAAAGAACTGTATTGCTGGTGTTTCTATGCTGCCTCTGTTCACTGGGTAACTGCCAGAGCTAACATAGTGCATCATCTGGCACTGCCTCCGGTGCTGCTGCCTCTGTTGCTGTCTGGTCCAGTGTCTGGTGTTGTCCATCCCAATCTCCAGACTGTTGCTGTGGATGCTGGACATTTTCTCAGTGTTCACACCTGTGAGCACCTCCTGCTGTGGTGAGTTGATTCTGGTCCACTGCTTAACAGCTACCATGTGCCCCAGGTCCTTGTAGGCAGCACAACACCATCTTGAGTGAGTGGTCTTTTGTTTAGGACTTCTGGACACTGTGGACACTATCTGGGGTGAGACAGCCAGTCACCTGCACCTTAGAAACTCCTTATTTCCCATGTTGTGAAATAAACCACATTGTTGTTGTTCCCTGAGACTGCAATTGTGGTCTTGCAATTGTGAAAACACACCTACTGTCCTCTGTGGACACTATCCTTAGAAGGCTGTAGCACTCCTTTAGCCTATTTCAATTAGTGGTTAACAGGTAACTATGCCAACCCACTATAGACCAGGACTATGCAATGTGCAGAGTCTTCCCAGGCCACCAAAATGGCCAGATCTTATCTGGTCCTTGAAAGCAGGTGTTGACACCAGGAGAATATCAGGATGCAGGACTATGGTTCTATTCTCCTGGAAGATTGTTAAGGAGCCCCCTTTCTTTCTTAATAGATCTATTTTTAATATTTTGAGACATCTCTATACTGTTTTCCTTAGGGACTGACAAATCCATATTCCAAAAGTGTCCAAGAGTTCCTTTTTGTTCAAATTTTCATGCTATTTTGAGTCTGCCATTATAACTTATTTTTTCCTCTTTTTGAGCTCCATATAAATAAGGTCATATAGTATATATTCTTTTATTCTTTCCCTTAGCATAATGTTTACGCAATTCATTCACCATTTTAGATATGTCTCTCTCTCTTTAACTGCTTTTCTTCCTATTATCTTTCCTTGTACCCTAAGAAGTGTCTCATAGGGTGATAAATACCATGTTCATCCATTCATCTCTTAGATATCTGGGTAATTTATAGTTCTGAGCGACTATGCATAAGCCCTTATAAACATTCTTGTACAAGTCTTCTCATAGACATATAGTTTCATTTCTTATGGGTAATTACTTATGAATATAATCATTAAGTTATCAGGTAGACGAATATTTAACTTTACAGGAAACTACTACCTTTATAAGTGGTGGAACCATTTTTACACACTCAAAAGCAGTGCATAAGTGTTTAGCTGCTCCATATCCTCAGCCATATTAATAGGCATGTAGTGGTTTTATGCTGTACTTCTGAAATTGTTAGCAGGGAAGGATGAGTGGTACCCCAGGTCCCCCAAACCAGCATACTGCTGGTTTGGATTCTGTTATCCACTGCATAAAGATAAAATATACATTAAAAAAGGTCAAGTGCATAAGACCTTCTGTAGAAAAGAAATGTAATACAATTAATGTGAACAATTAGTGTGCAATAAGGAGAAAAGAAAGAATATAGTTAAACTAGTTTCCAAATGAAGCAACAAAAGTCACCCATTCCCTTGTGGTTAAATGCCAAGCCAAAGCAGGACTACTAAGGCCTAAGAGCTTGTCACTTGTCTAAGGCATCTTCTGGTGGGGTTCCATAGGGAAAAGGTAGAAGGGGCTAGACAAGTCTGGAAGGAAAAGAGCAAAATCAAAATACAAGTCAAGATAAAAGTTGCCATTTTTGCCTCCCCATTGGTCTCACCCGTATTTCTGTCCCTTTCAAGTGTCTTCTTCCATGTTCCCCAAGTCCGTGGTACAAGTCCATCAAGTTCAGTTTCTTCTTCACGTGACTCTCTGCTTCATGTACCTCTAGGTTTCTTTTTCCATCTCTCTTTCCTCCCTCCTCTTTTTCACCTTTTCATCCCTGCTCAGCTCTACCCTCCCTTGGATGGAGCAGGGAACCTAAAACCTTCCCTTTCTCTGGGGACCCCCGTCACAAAATGAATAATAATATGATGATCTTTTTCTCACATGCTTATTGATCATTTGTATATATGCTCTCTTGAAGTATTTGTTCATCTTTTGCCCAGTTTATAATACTAGTTTTTTAAAAGAAAATTATTTTGCAGTTTTTAAGTGTATTATGTACGCTAGACTTTTTAAACTCTGTATATAATTAATATGCATATAATATATTATACATATGTATATGCGTTATATATATCATATGCAAGGTACTGACTCCGAAATTTTATAGTATTATAACATAATGGTAATCAATACACTTTTATAGAAAGTTTAATTTGGTTAATATTTGGAAATAAAGAAACAAGAAGGGAAAGAAAGGGGAAAAAAAAAGTCTAGCTCACATTCATTAAACATTAAATGCTATAGATATTAGTTATTAAAATCCCCATAAAAGTGTTAGAAAATTAGGAAGAATTTAAAAAGTATCCTTGGATGTGAACTGTCTTTTAATGTATTATTCTTATTTTTAGTATGATACCAATGCAATTCATAAAAGAAAATGTCAAATTTTACTGCTAATCAAAAGGGAACTTGAAATATGATGGTGGATGGGACATTGGTGCTATGAGACAGTGACTGAACAGAAAAAGATAGCAGATCAGAAATAAATAAATAAATAAATAAATAAATAAATAAAAGTTTTTATACTTAGGGAAAAATGTCAGAGCTAAGTCTTAAATTACCTAGATGAGGGGTAAGTGTGTGTGACCCTCTTTTGCTGACATAGCTCTGCCTTCCTAATACCGGCTTGTGTAGCTTTCATGCTACCATAAAATGAATGTGAGGCTATAGCTAAAGATTTCCATTTTGACTAATTTTTGTTTATGCTCATTTTAAAAGTATGGTTGAGAAAATCTATGTAAAGGAAAATATCTCAAACAACATGTTTTCCATCTACTCCTTAGCTATTCTTCCATTTGAAACAAGTTACATTTAAGCATCCTATCTAGAATTCAGTAGCTTATACCTTTGGGGAAATGCTTTAATAAAATTTAAGTTTACTTAAAGATTAATTAATATAAACAACTGATTTAAGTGATTCCTATATAAAATAAAGTTGTGAAAGTCCTGTGAACAGTGGTGGAAGACAATTATTTTCAAAAACTGGTGAATTGTCAGGCACATAATGAACATAAGAACACATTTATTCATTGCTTTTTTTCTTTATCATCCATATAATTGAGTTAGAATTAAATCACTAGAAAACTTTTTTAAAAAAGATTTATATATTTATGCACACAAGAGCTGGGTACAGGCCAGAGACACAGGAGGTGAGGGGATTCACCAGAGAGAGTGAGGAGTAGAACAGGCATATGAACCAAAATACACTGCTGAGGGGAGCAGTGAGCAAGGCAGGAGAGATCTGCTGTGCCATATGGGTCTTCTCCCTGGCTGAAATTCAAGTCTCGCCACTGTGGTGCGGATGCTTCACAGTGTGGCTCTCCAACTGCTGTGCCACCAGGGAGGCCCAAAAACTTTTCTTTTTAAAACTAGTATCTTTATTCTATACCTGGAAGGTTAGTGTGTTTATTATGCTTGTTACTCTTTATAGATTTAATATTTAATAAACCTTAGCACATGGAACTATAAAATATATTATTATAAGATATTTTAAATGCTTTTTGGAAACCGAAAAATATATATCATAAATAAAATTATATTTAATCAAATATTTTAAGTAGATCTAGACTGCAGATAACATTTTAAAATTTGCATTGCCATCATGAAAATGTGTGCGGTAACTTCCAAAAATATTATTCAAGGGTTTAATTATGTATAATTGTACAAAGGTCAGTACTGTGTGAAATCTTAACCGCAGCATTAAACATACATGGTAGCTTTGAGTATAAAAATAAGTATTTTTAAATAACTTTGTTCTTTGGATTTTAGTTAAACCTCCTTTGTTTCAGAGTTCTTTGGGTAATTTTACATTTTACAACTTTCCTCTATCTCACTACAATAAAGGATTTTCACTGGAAAATGTGAAAAAAGTAAAGGAAAGTGACACATAACTTTCCAAATGAGTTTTGCAGTTTTATGATTTTACTTAACTTTTTGATCTTTTAGGAGTTTTTCCCATCTAATTTACAAACATATATGATCTTAAATTTTCTTATTTCATACTGAAGCTACCACTTACCAGGAATTTACTATTAGGCAGTTCCATTCTATGCACCACATATGCTGTCTCTCTTAAGTTTGACAAGTGGGTATTTTCCCCACTTTTCAGATGGAGAAATTGAAGCCAGAAAGGAAAAAACCCACAGGTCCAAGAGCTGAGATTTCTATTTAGGTCAGTGAGATAATTTACTCTAAGATCCTAAAAGTTCTTTTGTGTTTGCTTTCACAAAAAACTTAAATTATCACTGAAGTACTTATTTTACTTAAATATTATAATAATAATGATACACCAGGAAAAAAATGTGCAGTGATTGTAGTATGATGATAGAGTATTTTATGTTGAACATGAGGCAATATGGAGACAGGTATTTTCATTTTCACTTTAGAGATTGCCAAACTTAGAAACAGAGGTCAATCGCCACATCTGAAGCCCAGAATGAATTTAGGCAGTTGATTGCTCATCCTCTTTTTTTGGTTTTGTTTCCCATTTGACTGTCCAACTTTCTGATGACTGAAAGTGGTATCGAATAGGTTTTGCTTAGGATTAATAAAAGGCATAAGCAATTTTTCCTGACAGCACAGAAACAATGTAAGTAAACTACTTATGAAGATTATAGTGTACTTCTAGAATGCTTTGAGCAATCTGAATAAGTAATAGGAAACATATTTTTATGCTTGAGACCTTTCAAGCATCTTTCAAAAACACTGGGTCTTTTTGATATCTTTCCAGAAATTCTATCCTATTACTCTGCATTGAACAAGTGTTATCTAAAAACACCCATCAGACTTTCTGTCATGATCTGCTCACACTGATGTTCAATGATGACTCTGTGACATAAATTAAGACTGCAGCACCTCAGAGCTCAAAACCCTACTGCCCACCATAGTGTTTTTTTCCACCATTGTCCAAGTGGTAGAAGCTGTGGTGTGTCCTTAGTAACCATCATGAAGGACAAGGAGGGAGTGTGACTGCCTGCAACAAGGTTATAAATTCAGCTACAGCTGCTCTACTAGTGTCTTTTTTTTTTTGCATTTTGATATCTTGATATTTTTGATATACAGAGAAAAGTACATTTACACAATGTAAAAATGGAGGTCTTAAGTTGCCTTTTTGCCATTGTCGCTTATCAGAACTCCATCCCTTCACCACCCCACCCCTCTCTCCATAAACATGTATCTTGTGGTTCTTCCATTGAAAAGTTGAATTTTCTGAAGATGTTTTATTATTTCAAGCCTCCATGTACTGGTACATGCTGGGTGTTTTGTTTTGCTTTGCATTCTTTGCCATTCCTTCCTTACATATGCAGATTTATTTCTGGACTCTCAATTCTACATTGGTCTGTGTGTCCATTTTTGTTATAGCAACATACTACTTTAATTGTTATGGCTTTGTAGTATAATTTGAAGTCTTGGCATGTAATACTGCTACTCTTTCTTGTTTTTGTTAGGATTGTTTTGTCATTTAGGTGTCTTTTGAGTTCCATGAGCATCAGTATTGTTTGTTCTCTCTTTGATGACTGTCATTGGAGTTTTGACAGTGATTGCTTTGAATTTATAGATTATTTTGAGTGGGATGACAATTTAAACAATGTTCATTCTTTAACACAAAACAGTGAATAACATTCCATTTCCTTATGTTTTCTATTTCTTTTTACAATGTCTTACATTTTTCATTGTATAGTTCTTTCACCGCCTTTGTTAAGTTTACTATGAGATATTTAATAATTTTTCCTATTGATTTTTTTTAGTGGACTATTTAAGGTTTCCCATGTATATTATTAGGTCATCTGCAAATAATGATAGTTTTATTTCTTTTTTTTTAACCAATCTGTATTCATTATATATATTTTTCTTACCTAACTGCTCTAGGTCAGACTTCCAATACCATGGTAAATAGCAATGGTGAAAGTGAACAACATTGTCTTGCACCAGCTGTTAGAGGAAAGCTTTCAGTTTTTCATCATTGAGTATGATGTGGCGTAGGTTTATCATATATTGTTTTTATTAAGTGTTCTCTATATATCCCCATATTTTTAGAGTTTTAATCATATATGGATGTTGAAACTTATCAAATGTTTTATGGGCATCTATTTATATGATCATATAATATTTGACTTTCCTTTTGTTGATATAATGAATTACTTAGCTGATTTTTGGATTAAAATTATTCCTGTTTTCCTGGAATAAAATACAATTGTACATGGTGTATAACCCTTTTAATGCATTATTATATTAAGTTTGCTAAAATTTTATTGTGGATCATTTCATCAGAAGAATTGGTCTATAAGTCCTTTTATTTTTGTGTTATCTGTGTCAGATTTTGGTATCAGAGTGATGCTGGCCTCATAAAAGGTGTTTGGAAGCTTTCTCTTTATTTTTTTGGAAGAGTGAATAAAATAGATATTAATTAATATTTTAAGGTTTTGTAGAACTCACTAGTGACATGAACTGGGTCTGGATATTTGTTCTTTGGTACTTTTCTATAAATGTCCATTAACTCTTTGTTGACTAGGCTTTCATTTTCTTGTTTATTTTCTATGTAGTTTTATGTTCATTGGTGACTATAGAATATTGACTCCCCTATGATTATTGTATTGATGCCAATGTCTTGTTTCAAATATAACAGTTGCCATATTTATTTTGATATTTGGTACTTATATATTGATGAATGTTAAATCTTCTTGTTGCATCAATTTCTTAAGTATTTTATAGTCTCCATCTCTGTTACTTGCTATCTTTTTTAGTGAGAAGTCTATATTATCTGATATAAGGTCAGCTGTTCTTTCTTTTTCTGATATCCCCTTTGCTTTCCAACTTTTTATTTGAGTCTACGTTTATCTTAGATGTTTGGATACATCTCCTAGAGACATGAAAAAGTTGGTTTTTGTTTTTAGATACAATGGCCACTTGATGACTTTTGATTAATGAATTCAGTCCACTTACATTTAGGGTAAACTTTTGGTTCTGGTTATATCTAATTCCTTATTAATTTTTAAGGAAATTTTCTGTGAAGGTTCCTTTCTTTGATTTAGGTAGGAGAGTCCTTCTCAATGTCTTATAGGGGTGGTCTAGTGTTGTCAAACTCTCTTAGCCTTTGTTTGATGGAGAAGCCCTTTATTTCAACCTCCTATCTGAAGGAGATACTTAGAAAGTATAACATTCTTGGCTGACTATTTTTCTCACTGAGTATTTTGAATATGCCATTCCATTCTCTCATTCAATAGAAAACCCTATGAGAAGTCTGATGCTAGTCTTATAGGTTTTCCTTCATCCGCTTTTGCACTCTAGGCACCTTCAATATTTTTTCTTTGTCTTGAAATCTTGTTAGTTTCATGACTGTGTTTCTTGGTGAAGGTCTCACTGTATTTGAATAACTAGGTGTTCTTTTAGTTTAATAGTATTATATATTTATTTCCTTCCACAGGTTTGGGAAGTTTTCTTCTGGTATTTTGTAGAATAAATCCTCTGCTCCCTTCTTTATTTCTTCTCCTTTTTGTATACCTATTACTCTATGGATTTAGATTGATATGGCTGAAGAGTATAGAATTCCAGGAACAAGAGCTAATATACAAAATTGGAAGACAAAAAAACAACAACAAGATGCAAAACACAGCACAAGACAACTTAGGACTTAAAGGGAACAAGGAACGATTCTCTCAAATCCAACCACAAAGATATGGTAGATCTTATCTTTATCTGGCAGACTTCAAAGTTGTTATGATAAAGAAATATAAGAAATGGAAAGAGATGCAGGACAAATATGAATGACTTGGGAAATACAGTTAATGAACAGAAATTAATATTTAAGTTTTATTTATTTTTCCCTCTTTTTCTTTAGTTATATATATATATTTGACATCAATTGTGGTTCCCATGTATTTCCCACTACCATTTCACCAGTGTACCATCACCTCAGTTCCTTGTGCTCTTTCTGCCCTCATCCCATTCCCTCCCCCTCCACACACACAAAGTGTTTCTGATTTGTCCTTGTCTTTTTGTTTTTGTTGTGTTTTTTTTATTGTTATTATTCTTTTCCTTGGTTCCTTATTTGGTTCCCTTATATTCTTCCTAGAAGTAAAACCATCCAGTATTTTCTTTTGCTTTCTGACTTATTTCGCTGAGCATAATCCCTTCTAGCTCTATCCATGTTTCTACGAATAACTCTAGTTTATCTTTTTTGATTGCTGAATAGTATTCCATCGTGTATATGTACCACATCTTCTTGTTCCAATCATCTATTTTTAAATATTGAGGTTGTTTCCAGGTCTTACCTATTGTAAATAGTGCTGAAATAAACATAGGGGTGCAGGTATTCTTTTGAATCAGTGTTTTTGTGTCTTTTGGGTATATTCCAAGGAGTGGGATTACTGGATCATATGGGAGTTCCATTTTTAGTAGTTTGAGGAACTGCCACACTGCTTTCCATAGTGGTTGGACAAGTTTGCATTCCCTCCAGCAGTATAGTAGAGTTCCTTTTTCGCCATATCCTCACCAATATCCACAACTCACCAAAATTGTTACTAATTTTTTTGATATGTGCCATTCTCACTGGTGTGAGGTGATATAGAAATTTAAGTTTTAAAGAGAAGGAAAGGGAGTTTCAGGATGCAAAATGATCATTAGTGGAGCTAAAATACACTGTTGATAGGAAGCAGACTGGACCAAATGAGAGATTTAATTAGTCACCTTGAAGATTATGATGCACAAAGAATCCAGTGGAAGAACAAAGAAAAATAGAAGTAGAAAGGAAAGAAGGAACACCCTGAGATCTATCTGACTAAATTATTTTATATTCTTTTGAATTGTTTACACAGACAAATAAATATATAAGTTAACATTTTTATTTTCTTCCTATCTTTGGGTTTATGCCATATGACACTGGATAAGAGCTGTAGTTCAATTTTTAATAAAAATAGTTATAAAGAAAGTTTGACTTGCTCCTCATTTTAAAGTTACTTTCTATTTATCATGATCAAGAATGATCTAACATACTTTTGTTATAGAAGTTCTTTAAAGTGACAAGGTCATTCTGTTCTATTTCTAGTTGGTATAGGTTTTATCTTATATTTTATGTTTATAGTGGAATTTTAATCAAATGCTTTTCTGAGTGCATTAAAGTGATCACATAATTATCCTCTTTTAATTATTTAATATGTTGAATGTCCTTTATAGATTTTAAAATATTGTCATCCTTGCATTTCTGGGATAAATGTTACTTGGTCATGATTTATTATTTTTCTACACCACTAGATTCTATGTGCTAATATTTTATAGATTTTTACATCTTTATTTATGAATGAGATTAGCCTGCAAATGTATTTTGTTCTATACTCTCATCTAGTTTTGGTATTAATATTTACTGACTTTATAGATTGGTGAGAACTCTTTCTTTATTTTTTGAAATTGTTTGAAGATGAATATGACTTCCAAAAAGTTTCATCTGTAGTGTTCTTATTTTTGTCCTAAAATTCCAATAGTGAAAATCTGTTGATAGTAACTTTTTGGTTTATACTTAACTAAAACATCTTCATTGCTCATATTTTCTTGAAAAAATTATCTTTATAGATACATAATTCTATTTGTCTTTAATATTTTCCATAATTGCAATAAAATAGTCCGAGGTTTACCTTCTTTAAGTTAATTAATATTTACATATGTGTTTTGGCAAATATATTCTGGTAAATTGAATCTGTGGACTCAAACTTTCATCACTTCTGAAAAATTTTTAGTTTTATGTATTCAAATATGCATTCTTACTATTCTCTTCTTCTGAGATACCCCAAAGATTATTCAGACTTTATCATGTTATTCACTATGCATCTTAACTTCACTTTCATATTTTCCTTTTGTTGATCCCTCTGTGCTTCATCCTGGAAAATTTCTTTAGCTGTATCTTCCAGTACTTCATTTCTCTCTTTGCTTTTCTCTAATTTATTTTTAA
This sequence comes from Galemys pyrenaicus, assembly GCA_019455555.1. Lineage (NCBI taxonomy): Eukaryota > Metazoa > Chordata > Mammalia > Eulipotyphla > Talpidae > Galemys > Galemys pyrenaicus. The sequence goes on along the minus strand of JAGFMF010011718.1, from coordinate 4,257,748 downwards.
ATTAACCCATCCAAAACAGAGTAGGCATGTGAAGGGATAGAATAAAACATCATTTGACCATGCAAAGGAGAAGCATCTGGGGGGTGGGGTGGCATATACTAAGATTCTGAGATGAGTGTACTCTATCCCTTAGAGGAACTGCAGAGACCCAGGCAGCTATTGCAGAGGGAACAAGGGAAAGTAGTAGAAGATGGGGTAGGAGTGGGAGATTGGTGGGCTGGGTTGTATATGACTTTTAAGCCATTAAAAGGATTTTGATCTTTTTTCTGAGTAAGTTGAAAAACCATCAGATTATTTTGCAACGTGACATGACATGAACAAAATATCTTTGTTGTTACAGACAAAGTCACAATAAGGAAATGAGTTAGGAGGTTATTGAAATAACCCATGTGAATGATAGCATGGACCATGGTGGAATTACTGTTACTGGTAAGAAATGTTTGGATTCTGGATGCATTTTGATTTAGTGTTGGTTTGGATGTGGGATGTGAGAAAAAAGGAGTTAAACATGACCCTACAGGCTTCTATCTGAACTGCTGGAAGGGTGGAATTTGTATTTGCTGAGATGTGGAAGTCTATAGGAAAAGCAGGTTTTTGGGGATAAAGATCAGCCATTCAAGGACACAAGGAAAGTTGAAGATGTTGCTAGATCTTCATGTAGAAACATTGAGTAAGTGTTTGAATGTTTGAGTCTGACAAAAACAAACCTAGTCTAGGCTGAAATTAAGTATTTGAGGATGTCCACAAAACTATAACTTTAGAATCTAGAGGCTGGGTCACATTTCAAAGGAGTGAGGAGAGACAGAGAAGAGAAAGTCAAAGGACCAGGCTTTAGAGCACTTTCTAAGGAATCTGAAAAGAGACATCTGAGGCCTGAGAGGTAGATATGATGCCTGATGGATAGTGTCCTGGAAGTCAAAGGATTTTAAGGAAAATGAAGTTATTAATTGCACCAAGGGCTGCTAAAAGGTTGAATCATGTGAAAACTGAGAACTGACTATTAAATTTAGCAGTGTGGTTGATCTGGTGACTTTAGTGGAGAATATGTAGTAATAGTTCCTACCTCCCTGTATTGTCCAGGGGAGAGCAGGTTAAACACTGGGTTGGTATAAGACCCAATAACCATTAGCTAGCTGTCTTTGTTAATATGATTGCTTGAGTTCAGCTTCTATTTCATTTTCTAGGAAATAAATTGCCAAGTAAAATATGTAATCTTTTCATTCACATTTGTGGGCAATGTCAGAGACACAAGGTCTCTTTAATAAGTGGATAAAAAGAGGCCACCAGTATGCTTTTCCAGTGACAGTGTACTGGATCTAATGTCTATTGGGACTGAGGTCATACATTCCTCTACTTTTGGACAGAAGTGCCATGCCAAGCAGATCTTAGTCAGGCTCTGGAATTCAGTTTGGGGCTGTTTGCTTCAAGTAGTGCTCAAGATAAGAAGAGAAGGATTGGAAAAACTTCAGGCAAAGGGGAGGGTGCATTGCTGCCTTTGCAGCAGAATTAAAGTCCTCATTAGATAGAAAATAGCTCGCCCTTTCCAGTAATTGGTATGGGCAGAGGAGGAATTCAGTTCTCAGAGTATGAAAAAGATAATATTTAGTTAAAAGCCACAGAAGCAGAGAATACAAACCTACTCTTTATATTACTGATACTCCTCAAGAAAAAACTAGATTGTTTAGAAACAACAAAAGAGATTGAGAAGGACTGGCCAGTGAATTAGGAGGAGATCCTGGTAAGGGTGACATCCAAATGAATTATATCCATGATCTCTTTGTTTCAAAAAAAAAAAAAGGGGGGGGCCATAGCTATAGACCAAAGGGCTCACCAAGATTACTTACACTCTTAGAACAAAAATTTTATAACTGCATCTCATATTATATATCAAAATCTATTCCAGATGATGTAATAATTAAATAGAAAAGTATATTTAAAATAGAAAAAATTTTAAAATAAGGGGATATTTATCTGCTAGTTTAGGAAAAAAATTCCTAGCTATAAAATCTGGAAGGAGTTGCAAAAGTGGAAAACTAGAGGATCTGAGTGCAATAAAAATGTGTGGCATGTTAGGGCAAAGATTTAGGATCACTCATATAAAGAATCCATACAATTGATAAAAGAACAGAAAATATTCTAAGAAATAGTAAATACATGAAAGTATAGATATATGAAAAGATGGCTCGGCACACTCAAGGACTAAAGGGAGAAAATTAAACTGAAGAGATTCTGTTCTTCATTTGAGATATGTACAAAAATTGAAACACTTGACATGTAAATATGTTAAAGGTAGGTACAAGTTGACTAAAATCTTTAAGATTATTTATAACTTTAGATGAGATGATTTTTCATATTAGAAACTACATATGATTATAGTGACCCAGACAAAAATATGTATCTTAAAAAGATGCACAGTCTTCTCAAACATTAAAATATCATTTGTTCCTTAAATATCCAGCTACAACATTATGGTTACATTAAATATTACAGTGTCTCTGGTGTTATGGTTGTGGAAAATTGAGTTGGAAAAATGGTAACAAGGTAATCTTGAGTAAATGAACTGAAATAGTAAATGTACCATATGATATCAAGTTTGTGTATGTATTAAAGAAATATATCAAAAGTGGATTGTGGGGATGTACATTTTCTAACTCATATATTTATTTTCTAAAATCTCTTTAATTAGCATGTAAATCATTAATATTTACTATTGATTGATATATTATTGTTCATAATTAATACTAAAATAATAAATATTATTTTGATACAAAGAACTCGAGGTAAAAGACAAAAAATAAAACTATGAACTGTAGAGTTCATTTAGAGTCATTTAGAGGGCAAGAGGCATTTTCTAGAGCTGAGGTTATTTCCATTCTTTTTCCCAACTATCTCCAGAGATCAGAAGTTGATTCTTCATAAACTTTGAGGACATTGCCCCAGATCCATAGAGTAATTCCATTTTGCCTGAGACAAAATAGATCATAGAACTAATTTCCTTGCCACAAGAAAGTGTTTTGTAGCATAAATGAAGGTGGTCAGGAAGAACTATTAATTTTCCAAAACCTTGATGCAAATAAGAATGTATGTAAAATGACCCCTTAGGCAGCTTCTTTTGTCTAACAGTCTGTATTATTAGTCAGTGTTAGCTCATGAGTTTGCCCAAAATACTTTTGGCCAGAACTTACTATTATATTGGTAATTTTATAATTTTCTGTAAGCCATTTGATTAGCAGCTTAGTAAAGGGTCTATTAAGTAAAATTTTGAAACTGATAACATTTTTTTCAAGTTCAGCATGCAACTTGAAATAGCACCAGAGAAAATACTCCATGTTTAGGGTCCCATGTGAACATTTAACATATAACAAAATACCTTCACCATCCCTCTACCTATCAGTATTTCATTTACCAAGCAGTGCTTGTTTTTAATTTGTAAAAGACCCAGATTATTTTGCCTCCAATAGCTTGAATGATGGTAGAAGGGAAGCAGGACTCCATGCTTCCAGAAGCTCAGGCTCTCATGCTGAGAGTCTGCTTTGTTTTATCCAGGTTATTACAGGACACGGGATATTCAGCATGCTCTGAAGCCCCTGAAATACCTCACTCTCACCCAGGCCATATTTTTTAATAACCACTTTAACACGGTGCAGGGAAAGCCTCAGCCACACACAGCTCAGGAGGCTATAAGCAGAGAGCCTCCTGGGAGCAGTCGTCCACTCCTAGGCTTGTTTTCCAGTGACACGCATCTTCTGACTAAATTTTGTCATAAGAATTCTCAGGCGTCAGCGTGGTAGAGAGCGTAAACTCCCAGGTGTGAAAAAAATGGTAAATATGATAGTGGGGCAGGCCCGGGGGCTGCCCCAGTTCAGTGTCATCAAGTGTGAGATAAAATCGGTGTCTGAGGTTTCCTTGGTCTTTGCCTATAGAGAGAAAGAAATATTCTTGGGAGGACAGGTAACACCCCACATTCTTAAGGTATCACACACCAGGTGTTTTGAGGCATTGAGAGACTATTCGCCATACACTGGAGAACAGGGACCTAAAAACAACACACACACACACACACACACACACATATGGCTGAGAAATACTGAAAGCAAATCATGTGGTGACAGGGAGAACTGACGTAGTTAGAAACATATGTGTTTATGGTTATAATGACATTTCCTGTATCACATCTATCAGGTGTTACAAGCAGCTTATAATTTTCTCTTTCTAGTCACAGCCAAACATCATAATGGCAGAAACCATAAATCAACATGGAACATTGCTTACCAAATATAAATGTATGTGCATTGCAGAATGATCTGAGATTACAAAAATATATCAGAAGTCAAAAATAGCTGGTGGAGAAATGCTATGTCTTTAGTTTATTGAGATTGTTTGGAGGATCCTAATGTACTGTCACTGAAAGAATAATTTTTCCTTTACAATCTACTTAGCAAAGATTTATCGATCCTTTCCCCCTTCATAGAGAATTACTGATCCATTTTAGAAAATCAGATTTTCACACCTTTCACAAGGATATGTCTGGCGTGGTTCTCAGGGGACAGCCTGGAAAGTTGACTTTGACACGCAGTCCCTTGGAACTTGCACACCACAGCCTAGAGTCTCATCACTGATTTGTTGTGCCAGGCAGTAAAATACATTCATACATTTATAGAGAAATGATTGTACTGCAAGGACTTATTTTTCCACGCTAGTGGCTGTATTCAGGGTACTGCTATTTGTGTAAATAGCATTTTTCAGATGCTGTGCTTTTTCTTTTTCCTCCCCCCCACCCCCCAACTTCTCAGTTGTGATGCTATGAGCAGTAAGGTGAGATAAAAGTTGTTGAAATTCATGCTGCAAAGCCGTGGGATGCTGTAGAATTTCTCAGTGTGTGTGTAAATAACTTTCTGAGAGACGTAGATGTCTGTTCTCCCTCTCATTATGGGAGTATCCAAGGTAGCTGAGCAGCCAGCATGTTATATTGAAATATGCATCATAATGAAGGTGATTTATTATAATTAAAACTGTGGAGAGGAGCTTTGTATTAGACATATTGTTTCACAGAAGAACTTAATAAAGAGCATTATTATTAGTTATGGATTTGGGTGAAAGATATTGTTTACTAGGAGTTAGGTGAGTATTAGTCAAAGTCTAAAGTTGCTCTTTTGAGTTGTTTTGTATTGGGAGTTCAGTAAATGAAGAATTTTAATACTGGCAGGAGGCTAGCGTATATGTGTTTGTGTGCAAATAGGAGAGAGAGGGGAGAAAAAGAAGAAAATGACGTGCTTCTGAAGTATTCTGGGCAAGAGCAGTTCTAGAATACTTTATTACATATCTATGGAGACAATGGCCTGGACTGTAAGTAGCTCCAGTCTCTTGATATAATAATGCACATAAAGTCGGGGTCAGACTGGGTTCGCTCTGGGCTTTGTTGCTGCGGAAGGTCACTAGGGGAATCGATGGACCAAAATGAGCCCTGAGTTTCATGCAATCAATGTGATTTTTCTATTTAAAGTGGACACTGCTGGGTGTGAGTCTTCAAATGTGGTTTGGCTCAGCTTTTCAGATCAAGAGTAGATTGCAATGCAAATAGGTTGTTTGTTATCATAATTGGAGATGAGATAATAGGACAAAGCAGACCAGGAGAAGCTGTCTGCAAAAGCTGCTTTCCAGTTTGGTGCTCTGTTGTTTGAGCAACCAAATTAGTTGCCACTTAATTGCTGGGGGGATATCTCATTCTCTGTTTATTTTGTTATTTTTAAGGAATGAAAACATGAATTAAAATGACAAATTGTTGCTAACATGAAAAATTTTAAAAATAATTTCTATAACCTGTTATCTGTCTGTCTACCTCTCTGTCTGTACATCTATCCATCCCTCCATCCACACAGTCATCCAACCTTTATCTATTCAAAATCTATTAGCAGAGTATGCAAACCAGAAGATAGAAGAATTCTCTAGTTTACCTTTTTAAAAACAATTCCATTTATAAAATATATTTTTTAAAAGTTTGTACTAGCCAGATATGAATGAGTGATTTCTCATTATTTACCAAACTAGGTAAGTTCCAATTTTGCACCAACTCTTCAAACTCTCATACTCTGCAGTAGAAAACAGCTTTCTATTTTAAAAGGACAAATTATAAATGCAGTTTTCCCACAAGAATGAAAGTTCCAGAGTTGCTGAAGGATCTTTTATGGGTTTCTCTTCATCATGTCACGTTGCCACTGAGATACACTGTATGTCATTTTAGGGAAACAGATTACAGAGAGAAGACACTGTCATTTTCTGTTTGGAGGAGAAAGCGAGTGAGAAGAGACTGGGATTTATAAAAATATTCTAAATAAATATACGAAGGACAATTCTTTTGCTCTGTCCCACAGCGAACTAGCGGCTATAAAGACAAGAGTAATTGGTAGATTCTGCATTTTATTTTGGATTGATTTTATTTCTGCAATCAGAGTTCTTTCTACTGAGAAAAGCAAGCAAAAGGTCCAGTAAGCTGAAGATTAAGAAATATTAACCTTCTATTACATTGAAACAAATTTGCTACCGAATTGTACTTCATGTTTTTTCTTCTACTCTAAAATTAAAGATAGCATTGCTGCCTAGCTTTTAATTTAATTTAAACTGAACTTAATTTGAAGTTCCAGTTAATTTATTAAAATAAAGTGAGAAGAAATAAACTGGAATCATTGTTGACACACGGCCAAAAGTCCAGTGCACCCTCCCACCCCAGACACTGGCCGCCTTTCACATTCAAATCCACATTTGTTACGAAGAACTAATTAAGTAGATTTGTGATAGGAGAGGTCAAGGACACAGAGGTCTCAAAATTTATTTGTTGAAGCTGAAAATTGACCACAGAGAATGAAATAGTATAAGAAAAATGGGAGGAGAGGTATTGGGAGAACAAGTGAAGAATTTTGCCCATGAGGGTATTGTAAACAAGGAGTTTGCCAGTTTAACAGGGTGTCTTTCTTCCTGAAATTATGTAAGACCCAGTTGCAGTGATTTGGTTTGCTTTGTCATCTTTGTCTATCAAAATTTTCTTTTAATGATCTCTAGCATTCTGAGCAATAGGAAGGCTAAAAGTTCTGAGTCAAACCCATTTTGAGTTTATGTGGTTAATTTTAAAGATCTCTAAATAATTCAGAAATAAATCAGTGAAAATGGCATTTTAGAGTGCCTTTCTATGGATACAACCTTAAATCTCAGGAATTTGAAGTACTATTAAAACACCTGGAATAGGGAAAATGATTTAATTGTAACTAATTGTCACAGATGATATATTGTTTGAGTATAGTCCATACACTATTTTCTCGAGTCATCAATATTTATTCTATGTAATACCAAATGCAAAATTAGATTTAGGGATGGGATGATTTCTTTCTTTCTTTTTTTCATTTTGTCAGTGGTTCTAAAAGAGACATTTCCCTTTAAAAAATTGAAAGAAGGGATGGACTTTGAAATATATGCTTGTGATTCTTACTTTCTAAGATGAGCTTATTTTTGAAAATTATATGATGTTTAAATTTTCTGATGGGATCTTTTTTACCGTATGTTTTATACTCCAAGAATGAATACCTAGTAAATGGAATGAGAAGAATGTACTTTGCACATGAATTTGCACTATATGTCCTTAGTGTCCTAGTTATTTTAACTTATAGGGTTCATGGTAAAATGAAAGAGTAGCCCTCATTGGTTATGATTTTGAAATTTTTCTTATGTAGTCCTCATGTGAAAAATTGCTTTGAGAGACTCAGTCACTCTTTAAAGGCCTTGAGGCCTTTGGGAAGGGTGAGTTAAGACTGCCACTGAGATGTTTCTTCCCACAAAATCACTTCCCTTCAGATGAGGATACTGGGATAATGGAAAAATCCTTAATCTCAAAAACATCCCTGAATGTGCCACCTTCAAAATTAACCTCATTCATCCCCTTCCCCCACCTTCATTTTTTCCTTCTTTTTTTGAGATCTCAGAAAAATTGAGCACATAAATTAAAGTGTCCCTTTAGCTGCCTTAACTTGTGCAACCAGCCTTTACCCAGCAGAACCCCGGGTTTCAGAGTCCTTGACAAAATCACAGAGCTCATATTTTAACCTAGATGAACTGCTCATGAGCAAGTTTTTCACTGTCTTTGACTCGAACAGGCCTTTGTTTGATTTCAAAGAAAAAAACTGCCACCCTTTTGTCTTAATTTTTTTGAAAAGACATTTATTGTAGTTATTCCTATAAAAATCTCACTTTCCGATTATGGTTGCTTTGTACCATGAATCCCCAACAACAGATCAAGAGAATAAAGAGATAAAGGGTCTTATTCTGCACTTATGCTTTTGTTTTTATTTGGAGATGCCCTTTCCATGTTTACAGTAGCACAGACCAACAAGTCATGTTTATTGATTTTTTTTTTTTTTTTCAAAAATGAGTTTAGTTCTAGGGAAGGTTTTGATTGATTACGCTCTCCAGAGAGAGCCTGTCCCCCATCACCCTGGTCATCAGCAGGACCATCAGTAGAGGTTAAGATAGCTTTCTAATTTTCTGAAGGCCGTGAATAAGTAAAATGTGTTATCCCCCTCAATTAGACTAGGCAAAGAGGAAATATGCAGTAAGCATTTTCCCATAAATCTCCCATAATTCAAGTAGATTGTAGTTTATGGTGTTGGTCTTAAAAAAGAGTTCCTTGTGGGGAACTTGTACTGTCCTGGGTACTCTCATTGAAAGGACCAGTTGAATGAATGTGTGTTGTCAGAGACCTGTGAAAACAGTAGCTAAGAGAACACTGAAATTGAACATTGAATGAAGGGAGTGCCTTACCAACTCTGGAGTTCCACTCTTTTGCCACACAGGATTGTTCACTTCATTCAGGAGAACTACCTGGAGAAAATCCTCTGTTCCACCAAGATGTAGGATATAGTTCACATCACTCTGTCATGTCCACTTCTTTCTTAGATTGTATTTTCCCATTGTTTAGGTCATCTGGTTCCTCTGTACATAAACATATGTATTCATTTCAAAAGAATATTAAGTTGCCTCTTTCTAAGGGATTGGACTACTTCTATGAACATTTGAAGGCTTCTATTTTCTGCAGAAAATGGTGTCTTTATTTTGCCAAGAGTAAATGTATCTGAATCCCAAAAGGTTTAAGTTAGATTGAAAGAGGATAACCAATAGCAAAGGTCCCAACCCAAAATATCATATCTTTAAAATTTAACCCTCAAGCAATTTGAATCTTGGAGAAATACTCTTTCAGTGTGACTTGACTTTGTTATAACCTTGGAATTAGGTGCAGTGTTTATTCTTTCTTGTAGATCCTTTAGAAAACTCTAAAAAAAATGCTTTGCTTTATCTCTACTCATTTTATTTTTCCCCCTTTTCTTTAATTAACTCTTCTGGTTCTCAAAGCCTTGACTGCTATAGATTGTGTACCGCTGAAAATACCACTACTTGGGTTCACCTTAGTTGAATTTTAGTTGTTTTTGGCAAACAAGAGATCTTTCTCCTTCTACAGTCTCCCCTTCTGTTGATGGAGAATATTATGCCATCACAGAGCTACCAGAGGGAACATGTGGGTGCGTAATAAGAATGGAAGACAAAACTGCTCATAAAACGTTTTTAGTTCCTCGGGAAGAGATGATATATAAATATGTGGGTTAAGGGCATAGTTTCAAGCCGGTTTGGATTCACATAACTTTTGTTGGACAATTGTATCACAATATTGACTCAAGTCCTGATTAGGGCCTCTGGGGTGTCCCTTTCTCTACTGATTTGCAGTTTATTGGTTCTGCTATTCCATTACTCTCTATATGATTGTCTCAACATTTCCCTTGCTATTTTACTGTGGTCAAATGTTCTGTTTGGGAATGACAGATACAAGAGGTTGTTCTTGTACAGAATGCTGACATCACATTTAATTTCTTTGATTCTGAGACAGTCACTTTGTTCTCTACAATTTATTAAAAGAAGAAGAATCAATAGTTGAGAAATCCTATTAGAGTTTCCTTTGAATTTCCATTGAAATCCTACATTTTTTGGTCATCTATATCTTGTGATGTCTACATCTTTAATTTTGTGAAGTATAGATGAGTCTCTTTATGGATTCATCAACTAATTGCATTCACTTAAAGAAAGAAAGAAGAGACTTTTTTTTTTCTTTACTTACTCACTGTCGACTTTCTCCATAATTGCAAAATGAAAAGGGTACAATAGTGATCCTAAGTAATCCTAATTAGCTCAATGGATATTTGAGTTCTATCAATTACTTAAATAACATAGGGAGTGGGGAGGTATATTAGGTGAAGAACCATTAGTATGTGGGTCAGTAGACCCAAGTTAAGCAAATGACTTGAAATGCACATAGTGTCTCACACTCTGGTCTTGAGAGACCACTGAATATAATGCTGAGGAAAGCTATGTCTAAAGATTTGCCTGTTTGGTTTTTGAGCAAATGGTGAGGGTTGGGTAAAGAATGCATTTGGACATTAAGTTGTAAAACCAAAAATTTAGATTGGGGTTTGCTTCATTGAGACACTGGATTGGGTGCAGAGCTTGAAACAAAGACTTCAGACTCCTGGTGAATACATGTGTTTGGTACCCTGGACTTAAGTGGTTTGTACTGAATTCCCTCACCTGCTTTTTATCAGTGGCTGGTACTGACAAAATTTTTAGTGCTTCTGAAATGTCTGCACTCATTGCTTTATTTTTCCTGTTAAAGTTTGATATGTGTGTGTGTGTGTGTGTGTATCTGTATCTTTCTACCTATCTGCCATTGGTAGCAATACCACTAGTTACCGCTATTTATCAGTCTTCCTATTTATTAACGATTCTACTGTCTCTCCAATACCTCTTTTCTTTCTTTTTTTTTTAAGATTTGTTTATTTATGCATACAAGAGCTGGGGTGCATGGTGTGAGAGGGTTCACCAGAGACAGAGTGGGGAGCAAAACAGGCAGATTGACTGAAATACACTGCTGAGGGGAGCAGTGGGTAACACAGGCAAGATCTGCTGCACCATGTGGGTCAGCTCCCTGGCTGCGGACCAAACTCATGCTGCAGTGGCTGCAGATAGCCCTATGGAAGCCCTATGGCTTTTCCTCCTGGCATAGCTGCAAAACAATTTTCTTTCCATTTGAACTCCTTTTCCTAGACTTAACCTAGTCAACTTCTGTTGTTTTTTGTTTCTATTGCAAGCATTACAAGGTCAACGATTTTCTTTGTGTAAAATAATGCAGATGTAAAATACATGACAAATATATCAGTAACATTTGGTTTAACTCTGTTGCCATAAAATTCTTGTCTATATATTTTTCGTACAGTTAAGAAATAAAATTTGGCTATATAGTATTAACCTGGCTTGCATTTCAAAAAATAATTCTCTTTTGAAGATATATTTAACAATTATAACTTTAATCAATAATTTACACCATTTCTAAGACAATAAACATTTTCCAAGGAAATAATAAGTGAAGTATAAACTTATGTACAACTATCAAATTACTCATAAAATGTAAAACTGTTTGAAAAAGAAAAAGAAAACCAAATTTATGTTTTCCTAGGTAAGAACAACAGAAAGAAAATACACTAAAATATCAGTAGTGGTTATCCTGATGTAGAATAGGTACGGCTCTTTTATATATACAAATATATACCTTTTAGGATTTTAATTTTTCTATAATAATACTGTATTGTTTTATGATAAAGTACTTATGTCTTAAGAAAAACATTAAAGCTTGTGTTCATTCCATTGAACAAATTCAAATAATACCAAAGTATAAAAAGAATGTAGCTGTACTTCGCTTTTTTCCCCATTATAGTTTTGATTTAGTTTCTATTTAGTTTTCTGATCTTTTATTTGCCTCTTTGGTCAGACATCAATAAATACATGCACACATATTTACCTACTCTCAAACAGTCACATCTAAAAATTAGGATAATTCCATATAATGACATAAAATTTTCAAGCCAGTTATTAAATTGTTGTTAGGTCCAATGTAGTCATGATAAGAATGTTTACTTCATGGATATCAGCAAATACTAATTTAGGCTTCCAGTTCTCCAGCATATCGCTGAACCAAACTTTGTATTTGGTTCTGTAGTTTAGCTTGTTTTTCACTGAGTAATACAAATTATATTCCATGTCAGTGTATATAGTTCTTACCTGATCCTTATATAGTTGAATGATCTTCTTTGTAGAAAAATCATCTCTCCACTCATAAACTTCTAAGCTCTTTCTAATTTTTGTTATCACAAGTAATACTATAGAAGTATTATACTTATAGTCTTTGATGTATTTGTGCAAGCCATGTTATAGGACAGATTCTTAGAAATAAAGCCACTTTGATCATAAGCATACAAATTTCAACTTTGACTACTCCTGGGAAATTATTCACCAAAATCATTAATCTAGTTTGTACACAATCTAGTTTGTTTGTGCAACAACAAACTGTTGTGCACTACTTAATATACATTTTAAAATTTTTCTAATTTAATAGGCAAAATAACTGAGATTTTGTATAATTATAAGGCTAAAACTTTTTTTATAAAAACATATTTTGTTATGGATCTGTAGCTACTCTATATTGTGGATACTATTTACATCTTTGTCATATTAATAATCTACATTTTCCCTTTTATTTTATTTAAGGATGTTTTTGCTTTTGGTAGTCAAAAATATTACTTTATGAAAATTATGTCAAATTTATAAAGTCTTTTTTAATCTAAAGCTATGAAATTATTAGGTGATGTCCTTAAACTTCCTCCACATGTTTTAATGGAAAAGGGCACTTCCATTCCCACTCAAAGACACAAAAAGTTTAGAATGATCTCTTCTTTGCTTCTTGTCTTCATAGGAAGAAATATTACTATTGATAATTTATTTGGCAAGATTCATGAATACTCATTGAGCCAGATTTACAAATGTGTGGCCTGAGTATCAGAAGTCATAACCTCCTATGGCAGAACCTCTTGGATTCTTGGATATATGCACTAATGTATGGAGAGAGGATGGGCACATCTTATGTGGAGGAACCAAGAGAACTATTGATCTCCCTGCATAGCAGTGCCTTTTCAGTGCATGTTAATACTATGAAAGAAAAATGTTAGAAGAAGTTAAACATATATATGGACCATTAAAATGTGAATGGTCAAGCTATAAGAAACATAGAGTGTACAATGAAGGGTGATTTTGAAATGGTAGTCACTATTGTGGTCTACCTCCTTATTGTTTACAGCATTTGGGTCATGGAAAGATTATACTTTCCATCTGTTCAAAGTTAGGAGAGATTTTGAAGAGCAGAGCCCCTCTGGCAACCCATGTTTGATATATGAGCAAGAAAAAAATGTTAATTTAAGTCCCTGATGTTTAGAGTTGTTTGTTACTGTAACCTACAGTAGCTTGATGTTGTTCAGGTCCCACTAACGAGTGGTGTAGGCACCAACTAAAGCTCATTCCCTTCATGTCAGCCCCTGTGGCGGGGCATGCCTTGCGCCACCAGTCTTCATGTGGTAAAGGGCCACGTCAGTGTCCGGGAGTCACAGCGAGATGCCTACTCTTTCTTTATTTCACTGTTTACTTCCATGTGGCCAGCTAAGGCATGCCTTCAGTACATACTCGCCTGGTTTTAAGGGGGGGGGGGGCAGAGGGAATGGAAGTTTTCTAGTCTCAGATTCTATCCTATGCTGCATCTTCCAAACAAAAACCTGTCCCTGTGATTCTGGGAATACAGACTGGGACATGAATAGAGTGGCACGTTGCTCCACACTGGGGAAGAGATTCCTGTCTGTGTGTGTGTGTTCTCTGTAAGTTGGAATCCAGAGGGGATAAGGGTGTTATACTTACTACTATCCTGCAAAATTTTAACAAACAATATTTCACATACAATTGTGTTTAACACCACATATTCAATTCAGGAATATAGTCTTCAACTTGACCAACCTTAAGTGTAAAAATGGCAAAATTACATTGAAGAAAAAAATGTAACTTAGAAATTTCCTCCCTGGTCTAGGAATAAACATTAGTAGTACAAAGTAGCAATGACTCTTTGTGAAAGCAATTTTTGTGACTTTATTCTATAACCTATAAATATGTCCTAGATGCAAGAGGACCTCGGAGGGGCAAACTCCTTATAATACTCACTTAGGGAAGAATAAACTGATCTCCAAATGAAGAAGAGAGCTGTTCTCGTAAAGGGGAACAAGACAGGCAAAACTGTGTGTGCTGTGAGAGGCTACAATATAATTTTATTGATTAAAAAATGTAAAAAAACGAAAATGTGATTTCCAGCTCATACAAAGCGTCACATCAGAGTAATTACACACCAACTGAATTTAGGACCAGGAAAGAGTATGGTAATTAATGCCTGCTCAAATTCTTTAGATTGCCTTGAGTTTGTGGTTGTTCAATCATCAGGGAGTTTTTCTTAGCAATCATCCTACTTGGATGCTCCAAGAAGAATCAGGTGTCACATGGATTGGGTTTGGAGATAGTATACTTAATTTAATTATCCAAAGGAAAGTATCTTCAAGTTGGTTTAGTCTAGAGCTTAATGTAATCTTGATTTTGTCTAGGTTTTCATGAATCCCCAAAATGTCCTGTTAAGTACTTTAATATATAGCTCAGAGTCCAAGAGCGAGGCTTTGGGAACTGTATCTCCCTATAAGCAGAGCACCCAAGTATGAAGTGGTGTCAAATCACTCAAATCACCCTCCTCACATCACCAATTGCTAGATCCTTTTCTGGATGTATTGAAGCAGAATCTCAAGAGGGTGAAGTCTTCATAGTGCATTTTGAACAAGCACTCTTGTGGGTTCTTATGCATAGTAAAGAATGGATACTCGGGGCTTCCCTGGTGGAGCAAGGGGTTAAGGCACAGCACTATGAAGCAATCCACAGGCACTAAACCATGTGTTCGATCCCCAGGGGCCAGGGAAGTGACACACATGGCACAATAGACCTCTTCTGTCTCCCCACTGCTCCCCTCAGTAGTATATTTCAATCTATCTACCTGTTCTGCTCCCCACTGTCTCTGCTGAATCCTTTTACCCCACATCTCTGACCTGTATCCCAGTTCTTGCATGCATCAATAAATAATTCTTTAAAAAATGAAAAAAATAAAGAATGAATACTTGGAAATGAGAGAAGACTATTAGCATATCATGCATATAGAATTTTTAAAGAATGTATGATTTTGGTCTACATTATCATTTTGTTTCACATTTGTATAGTAGTTTTATTCAGAGAAACTCATACATCCAAGTTTGTATCAACTTCCATATCAGTTTCATGTCACTTTAAGGTATGTTACATCAAGATTTACTGTGAAGAAACATTTCTATATATTTATGTATATGCAGAGATTATAAGTAAATTTATGTAGACATCTTGATTGGAGTTGAACATTATCTGCCATGAAATGCTTCAAGACATTGAGAAAATTGTCTTTAATGAAAGAACAGACTAATATATATATTTTAAACTTTCTAAAAAATTATTTATTTTTGGATATAAAAGCTGGGGTGCAGGTCAGAGGTGGGGGGATGAGATTCACCAAAGACAGAATAGGTAACAGAATAGGCAGATCGACCGAAATACACTGCTGAGGGGAGCAGTGGGCAGAGGCCGGGGAGGTCTGTTGTGCCATGTGGGTCCCCTCCCTGGCCGGAGCTTGAACTAGCACTGCAGTGGTTGCCAAAGCTCCCCAGTGTGATGTTTAACACATTGCGCTATCAGGGAGGCCCCAGACTCACAATTATGTTTATTTGAAATTAAATATGTTAGTTTTTTTGGAGATAGATCCACAATAATAAAGTGATCTTCAAAATATTGTCACCTCTGTTATGAAATAATAAATGCTTTCTGAGACTGACCATTACTGTATGTGATTAAATTAGAAATTCATTTCAATTCTCACAAGTTGTGGTCAACCCTGATTCCATTTCTCACAGACTAAAAAATGCTGACTAAACCCATGAATATGTTGATAAATATGAACATTTTTTTTTCTGTTGAAAAATGTGCTCTAGTTAGTGGCAAAAAGAAGACAACGTATCTATCAGAATGTAATTTTTTTATAAAAAAGCTAATATTTGCAATTGTGCTGGTTTAACTGGGAAACATTAACCGGTCATTATCATCAGCCTTCTTGGATGGCACAAAGGTGAATTGGTATTGTTGATCATTTCAGGGGCTTTGAGTTTGACCTTTTGACATCTCACCAGGTGCAAATGCTTCTGATCTACTTTGCAATATTTTTCTAGAGGTAGGTTAGTGATCTCTGTTCTTATACATGCATTGTGATAACTTTCCTTGAAACCCGTTAAGGCGGCACTGTAGTTATGACTACCCTATGCCCCTCTATCAGCTCCAATTTTTCATGGTTATAAATATTGTAAATTCATACCCTGTACCCACATTATGACTTGAGATATTGTCTGCACTCTAGTCAACTCCAGTAGTCAACTCCTAGTGGTTGGAGTCAGAGGGAACTTGCACTCCCAACTTAAAATGCGTGGGAATCCTACAGCCTCCTGGACACAGGCTTGTGGTAGTCCTCAAACTCACAACCTCGGGGTACTGACAGAGGAGTTTCCTAGGTTATCACTCTTCTTACTCTCTTTGAAAAAATGCAGATGCATTGCAATTTATAGACTTTAAGACATTTCAAAATAGGGCCTCCCTGATGGCGCAGTGGGTTAAGCAATGCACTATGAAGCAGACTGCAATTTATAGACTTTAAGACATTTCAAAATAGGGCCTCCCTGATGGCGCAGTGGGTTAAGCAATGCACTATGAAGCAGACTGCAACCACTGCAGTCACTGCAGTCACTGCAGCCACTGCAGCCACTGCAGCACGAGTTCGATCCCTGCTGCCGGCTAGTGGGGGACCCACATGGTGCAGCAGACCTCTCCTGCTGTGCCCGCTGCTCCCCTCAGCAGTGTACTTCAGTTGATCTGCCTGTTCCGCTCCCTGCTCTCTGATGAAGAGAGTCTCCCTGCTCTCTGGTGAATCCTCTCACCCCCCCACCCCACCTCTGACTTGTACCCCAGTGCTTTTACGCATAAATAAATAAATCTTTTAAAAAAAAGACATTTCAAAATATCTGTTTCTTTTTCTTAAACTTCATTCTCTTTTGAATTATTTTCCATTATCTGCATTCTCACATTTGAGACTAGGCTCTGGTGTGATGAGTGATTTTCGGTAAAAAAAAAAAGAAAAAGAAAAAGAATCCTTCTTGAAGCATAATTTACATACCATATATTTTCTTATTGTAAATGTACAATTTGAAGATGTTAAGTAAATTTGCAGTTTGGAGCAGGCACCATCACAAACCAGTTTTAAAATATTTCCACTATTCCAAAAATGTTTCCTCTTTTCCATTTGCCCCCAATTTATCTATTGCCCCTAATTTATCTATCACCCCAGCCCCAGAAAAATACTGATCTGCTTTTTGTCACTGCAAATTTTCCCTTTCCTAATATTTTATTTATCTGTTGATATTTTAATTTCTACCACATTTAATTTATCCATTCACACTGATGGACACTTGAAATTTATGTAATCTGCAATTATGAGCCAATGCTGTGACCACCTTTGTATGGAAGTGTTTTCACTTCTCTTAAGCAGACTCCTAGGAATGGAATTCTGGATCAAATTAATATAGTTATGTTTCACTTTTTTTAATTAAATAAAAATTTATTGGAATAATCATAATTATAATTGAAATACCAATATCATACATTTCATTGCAGATAATTGAATTAACCCTATATTCATAATAAAGTAACTAAGAAAACGCTAACACTGTAAGTTATGAAAATTTCTCTTTAGCCATACGCTTAAAGGAAATCCCAAATTTTAAATTAAGTAGTTGTTTCATTGCCTTTGACATTTCTTTTTAAAAAAGTTTTATATATCTGTATTTTACATCATTCTTCATTTTTGTACAATGTATAATTTCTCCTCTCAGATGTAGTCCTCATAAAATTCCCACCACCAATTCACCCTGCACCATCACCATAGTCCTTTCTGCTCTTCGCTTTTTTAGGAAACTGCCAGGCAGTTTTCAAGGTAACTGTACCATTTTACATTACTGTAATCTATACAACTATACAATTCCTACAATCATCCCACAGTAATGGGGATGATTGCGTTCAGTTTAGTTGGTACTGTCTTTTTTAAATTGTAATTTAATGGATGTGTGGTTGTGTTTCATTTGCACTGGCCTAGTAACTAAAAAGTTGGACACATTTTTTTAATTGCCTATATTTGGTGATTGTATATTAATTTTTTTACCCAATTTTAAAGTGAATTGCTGAGGTGTCATAATATTGTGACAAAGAGTTGTCTATATATTCTTGATGCAAGTAATTGTCAGAAATATGATTTGCAAATACTTCTTCCCAGTCTATAGCTTACCTTTTTATTTTCTTACTGGTATAATATAAGTATAGAAGGTATTAGTTTTATTAATATGTTTTATCTTATTTTTAAAATGGATTGTGTTCTTGGTGTCATACTAAGAATTTTTTCATAGCCCAAACTACAGACATGTTTTTTCAGAATATTACTGTCACGAACAGTAGCATTATTTATATTTTGGATCAAGTAATTCTTTGTTGGCTGATTTGTGCATTATAGTGCATCCTTGACCTTGACCTTTACCCACTGGATGTTATTAGTACTCCTTTGTCCCTTCCACCTCCACACCTTATCTGTCCTGACAACCAATAATGTCTCCAGACATTGTCAGTTGTCTGCTGAAAGGAAAAATTGTCCTGACATAGGACCTGTATTCCTGAACTTTTATTACTTAAAGTTTAGACATTTAGCTTTATATCTCATTTTGAGTTTATTTTTGTGTGTACGATGAACTAGGTTTTTAATGCATGTTTTTATATGCAATTCCAACTATCCCAGCACTATTTCTTGAAAATATGATCACTTTCCCTATTGAATTTCTTTGGCATCAAGAATACATAGTGAGGGCCTCCCTGGTGGCGCAGTGGGTTAAGCAACGCACTATGAAGCAAATCGCAGCCACTGCAGCACGAGTTTGATCCCTGCTGCTGGCCGGGGAGGGGACCCACATGGAGCAGCAGACCTCTCCTGCCTTGCCCTCTGCTCCCCTCAGCAGTGTGTTTCAGTCAGTCTGCCTGTTCTGCTCCCTGCTCTGTGTCTGGTGAATCCTCTCACCTCCTGGACTGTGGCCTGTACCCTGGTTCTTGTATGCATAAATAAATAAATCTTTAAAAAAAATAAAAGAATACATAGTGGGGAAAATGTTTAACAAATGTTGTTGGAAACTGGAGTCTTATACCATATATAAGGACCAACTTAAAGAAATATTAAGATTCAAAATCATAAAGTTACTAGAGGAAAACAGATAAAACCTTATTGACATTGAACATCTAAAAAAGTTCTTAGATATGACACCAAAAACACAGGCAACAAAAGCAACATATATACAGGTAGGATTTACTTAAACTAAAATATTTTCTGCATAGCAAAGTAAACCATAAACAAAATGAACAGGTAACCTATGTGGATAGGAGAAAATATTTCCAGGCTATCCATCTGGCAAGGGGCTAATATCTAAAATATATAAGGAACTCAATAGCAAAAATGAAATTCAATAGCAAAAACATACAAAAATAAAAATTGGCAAAGGATCTAAACAGACATTTATTTTATTTTTATATATTTTACATTATTTTTCATTTTTGTACAGTGTATATTTCTCATCCCTATGAAATTCCCATCACCAATTCACCTGTGCGCCATCACCATAGTCCTTTGTGCTCTTCCCACCCATTTTGTTCCTTCTCTCTCTTCTCCTAAAGTATGTCTCAGATTTATCTTGAACAGACATTTCTTAAAAGAAGATGACTTGAAAATGGCCAACATGTATATGAAAAGTGTATAATGTCACTAATCATCATGGAAATTCCAATTAAAAACTACAATGAAATATTACATTAGCCCTGTTTGAGTGGTTAATACTCAAAAGATGAAAGATACTAAGTGTTGGCAGGATGTGGAGAAAAGGACACCTGTTAGTGGAATGTAAATTTGTGTTACCGCCAACACAAATTTGGATGTGTTAGTATGGATGTTTCTCAGAACTTTTAACATAGCACTATTTGATTCAGAAACACCTCTTCTGGGTGTATATTCAAAGAGAATAAATCATTTTCTTGTTACGTATGTATTCTCATGTTTAATTTAGCATGATTCACAATAGCCAAACTAGGGAAACAAATTAAATGTTCATTGGCAGATAAATCATTCAGAAAAAAAGCCGTATACATTATATTATATAAGTATATATATGTATATAATTCAATGATATAAAGAAAGAAATTCTGGCATTTGTGACAACATGGATGAACTTGGCAGACATTATGCTCACTGAAATAAACTAGATACAGAAAGACCAATATTGCTCATATCTCATTTAATTGTAGAATCTAAAAATGTTAAACTCATAGAAAGAGAGTACAATGGTGGTTAACAAACAGGACCTAGGGGGAAGAAGACATGGGAAGATGTTGGTTACGTAGTTTCTCTTATGCAGGAAAAGCCAGTTTTGGAGATCAAATTTATAATAATATAACTATAGATAACAATATGGCATCATGTGCTTAAAATTTGGAAAAGGACAGATTTTAACAGTTCTCACCACATAAAAACTAACTATTTGAGGTGATGGATATGTTCATTAGCTTGATTATGGTAAATAATTTATAGTATATATTCAACTGTAAATCATAAGGTTGTATACCTTAAATATATACAATTTTTAATCATCAACTATAATAAGATTGGAAAAAATAGGTGCTGTGAAATTGAAGAGGAAATAAAATAAAATTAAAAGTGAAAAATTATCTTGACACTTATCAAAAATCAATTTGCTCTATAATAAAGGTTTATTTTTGGAATTTCCTCTTTGATCCATTAGTTTGTATAACTATACTTACAACAATGCCACTCTGTACTTTTAATATAGCTTCATAAGTTTTGTAATAAAATAATGTAAGTCCTGCAACTTTGTCCTTTTATTGAAAATTGTTCTGATCATTTAGAACTGTTGTGCTTGCATATAAGTTTCATACCTGACCAACTTAATTTTTCCTACTGAAAATGCTTTTTGGAATATTGGTAAGAATTGCCATGTATCCATACAGACAATTTTTTTTAAAGATTTATTTATTTACACACAGAAAAACTGGATTGTAGGTCAGAGGTGTGGGAAGTGAGAGGATTCACCAAAACAGAGTGGAGAGCAGAACAGGCAGATCTACTGAAATATACTGCTGAGGGGAACAGCAGTGGGAACAGGAGAGGTCTGCTGAGCCATGTGGGTGACCTCCGTGGCCTGGATCGAACTCAGCGCACAGCAGTGACAGCATGATGGTATTGAGACATAGCTCCTGCATGACCAGGGAGGTCCCCATACAGACAAATTTTGAGGAGAGTTGCCATTTTAAATATGCATAACTATTCCAGTCTATGCACAAAGGGTGTGTCTTCATTTATTTAAAAGTTCTCTATTTTCTATCAATACATTTTATAGTTTCTGATACATAATTATACTTCATTAGATTTCTTATACTTCATTAGATTTATTATTAAGTATTTTACTATTTCTGATACTATTGTGAGTAGAATTACTTTCTTAATTTAATTTTCATATTATTCACTGATAATATTTGGAAGTACAATTCAACTATATATTGGTTTTATATCTTGGTACTTTGTAGCTTGATCTTGGTATTCATCGTGTGAATGTCTGTGTGTGTGTGTGTGCACGCACGTGCAACCGGACATACTCCTTAGGGCATTCTCCATGCTTGAATATGACATCTGGAATTAAAAAAACAGTTTTAATTTTTCCTTTACAATATGTATGTGTTTAACTTTTGTTTTTTTTTATGGGGGTTGAGGAACTTTCTTTTTTTCCAAGTTATTAAAATTTTTCAAAATTATGTGTACATGTGCAGATTTGTCAAAGGCTTTTTCTTTTCGCCATCTTTGAAATGGTCATGTAAGAGACCTTCATATATTAAACCTGCCATGCATTCTTAGGCTATGTCTCATTTGGTCATGATATAAAACATCTTTTAAGTTAGAAGTTGATTTGGGGGAACCTCCCTGGTGGCTCAAGAGGTTAAGGCACAACACTATGAAGAAGTTCTTCAAAGTGAAGAACTGCTGCAACTGCTGCAGCATGAGTTCGATCCCCGGCCAGGTAGGTGATTCACATGGCACAGCAGACCTCTTCTCTCTCTGCCCTCTGCTCCCCTCAGCGGTGTACTTCAGTGTATCTGCCTGTTCTGCTCCCTACTCTGTCTCTGGTGAATCCTCTCACCGCCACCCCCCACTCCTGCTGTGACTCTGGCCTGTACCCTGGTTCTTGTGTGCATAAATAAATAAATCATTCAAGAAAGAAAGAAAGAAAGAAATCGGTTTGGGTTGCTACTTTTTGAAAGGATATTTTCCTTTATTTTTATGAAGTATATTGATCTATAAATTTATTTTCTTGTAATATCATTGAGCTTGTTACTTATTGACAACTCTACTGTGCATGAGATTTTTCCAACAACTGCTCCAAATTAAATTTCTTCTTATAGTTATGCAGCTAGATATTCACCACTTGTTCAACTTTATTACTACTTCCATGAAAGAAGAGCTGGAAGAAAGGAATGGCAGCAGTTCCCAGGCAATAGTAAACCTGGATTCCCACTATTCAGATTCAAAATTCAATAGTTTCACTAATACACACTTGTTAGTTTGTTCAAAGCATGTGGTCAATTTCTAAGGCCTTGGAATGGTTATTTCTGATATACTTGCCAACGTTGACTGTTCCTGTTTGTTGACATCCTCACTCCGACAGCCCACTAGCTTTGATTTTTGTGTCCCCATAAACTTCTGCATCTTGAATTACTCACTTAGAACCTTTGGAGCCCAAGTCCAGGTCAGTTCAGAAACCCTGGAGGGGGAAAATTCAAATTTGCTTTCATTCTTTTGTATCTCAATAAAAATTAGCCTCAGGTTATTACTTCGAGTGAGTTTCTGATGGGTAAAAGTTCTACCAGCCAAAGAGGATACCAATGGGGCCATAGACACTGATCTACAATGACATCACTGACCACAGTGCATTTCCACTTTTGCTTAAGAGTTGACTGTTTTTCATATTGTCATGTACCTTATTGCATATGTTTGAAAATGTTAGTGAGAGTTAATGCTTAGTAGCCTACTGTTACTTTACACCAATAAAATATTCATGAAATTTCTGACAGGAATACGTCAGAACTTTGAGAACTGATCGTATTTCTTTATATGTGCTTTATGGAGATATTGTGCAAATATCCTGAAAATAGATCTTGAAAAAGAAAACCAAAGCTTTGTTTATGACCTGACCAATGTTTGAATAAGGCATTTAATAATTTTCTCATCTTTTCATAGAAGAGGTTTTTTTTCCCCAAGGTGAGCAACTCTATTTTTCATGTTGATTCCTGATCTCTGTAGGCAAAAGAAAAGAGTTCTGTTGAAGTTATCAAGGCATTTTCTCAGAAGCAATATGAATCCAGTAGATGGGGATTTCGTGGGAAGCTCATGAAACAGAATTTGACTTGCTTATAACTCAAACTCAATGTATCCATGATTGTTTTCCTTTCTATGTGGTGATTTTGTTCTGTTTGATGAAGCTGAGGGTATTCATCAAATGGCACAATGATGTAGCATTGGGATGGAAGTAAATTATACTACTATTGTCATTTGTGTGACCATTTACCTTTCACATACTTATGAACTGTGAAACCAGCCAGATCTTTTCCTTTCAGTAATTGAGACAAATGATGTGTAACTAACCACTGATCAGTGATCACTTGTGTGTCAGGTGACCCACACCTACAACTTTTGGGAATCTTGTAACAATTGCAGAAAATGAAATTATATATTGTGTCTTTAGAGTGCGAGAAATGTTGTAGTCTCCATTGTTATTAATCTTCAGAATAATTCCATAAAATGGATATTATGAATCCAGTATAAAAATGAGAAAAATTTAAGCTCAGAGAAGTTAAATAATAATCAAATGTCACAAAGCCCATAAATGAGAAGAAAAGATTTGAATCTTAATGTGCTTGAAATGTCTGTGTTACTAGTTTCTGGGAGATACAGCTTCTTTAGACAATTCATAAAATATTTTAATAAAAACATGTCATTAATTCATTCATCCATTCATTTTCACACATCCCATATTTATGGATGCCCAAATTATGCCAGAATCGTGCTAGGTATGGCTTTTTCCATTTCTATAGCTCTTCTAAAACCTAACTCTATTTCTAGAATTTCCTGTCCACCATATGAACTTTTAGAGCATCATGTCAAAAGTTATTAAAATGACAAATTGTAAGATCAGCCCCTGAACTACTGAATCAGAAACTCTAAGGGTATACTGAAGGGGTAAAATGCATCACACTCTATGGAAGGCTATGCTAGTGCTAATCTTTGATAAAACAATCCTTTTAAGATGATGGCAGAAAAGGACTTAGTTCTCCTTTTCCTGAAATAGCTCCCAAAGTAAAGAAGGAAAATTCAAGTCTGTATCACAGCTCTATCATTTGAGCCTTTATGTTTATTCCAGAAAATAGGCATTCATTGGGGGAAATTTACATTGTAAAAATTTTGTAAAACTGCATTTTCTGTAATGGATCCCAGGTAATTTCTTGCCTCAAGGAACATTCTAGTAGAGAATGCCAAAAATTATTTTCTTTTTTTGTTTTTAGTTCCTTTTTTTAAAATGTGCCTCTCTCCATTTTGCTCCACTTTCTTCTTTCATTTTTAGATGTATATATATATATATATATATATATATAGTGTGTGTGTACTTACATATTTTTGCAACACACCCACCAATTTTTCTCCCAGAAACATAGATTTCTTAAAATGTAAAGTGCTGTTTTTTTCCCCCTGAATATAAAATATAGCTTTTTTATTTGTGCGCTCATGTGCACCATGGTATGTATAAGTTTCGTAAGCACATATTATAGGCCAATCTTCCTATTACCTTTACTATTCTGATACTGGAGACTTTTCCTTAGACTGAAATGCTGTGTAAATAGTTTTGAATCACTAAATGTCTCTGGCCTAAATGAAATCAGCACTGGCAAGTAAAACAAGAAACGGAAAAATTGTATCTTTACCTTTTTAAAAGTTTTTATTTCTAATCAAAACTAACAAGACACTTCTATAGTTTTCATTTGATATGTGTATTTTACATGATTTTTAAATAAGAAATTGCAAAATTCATTATCAACTTTCACACCATAACAGTTAGGGAAGGTGTAATATTTTATAAGTAAGGTTAGTAATTGATCCATGACTTTTAACTGACACAAACTGATAATATTATGAGACACTGAATGAATGTAGTCAATGGAAATCTAAATGAGGTGGGATGACCCTACATCTATATTCCCCCACCAACAAAGAACCACACTTTATTTAATTTGCCAAGATTAAAAGTTAGAACATAAAAGGTATTAATGCAAGTAATGAGCTTTTGAGCGTGGGTATAGAGTTGAAAAGGATGAGTAATTAGAGAAAAGGGAAGCAATGGCTCAAGAAAGGCTATCCCAAAGAAGAATGTTGAAACAGAGGCACAAAAATTGAGTAGGAGGTAACTGAAATTTAAGGGGTTGAGCAAGAAGATGAATATTCCTATTAGAGCACAGCGAAAACATCAGAGCTTTTGGAGAAACTGAAAAAAAAAAAAACAAACAGATGTGAACATATGGAGCAAGAGAGACTGAGGATAAGAGCCTGGTGAGGTCACAGAATTTAAGAATCATTCATAATTCTCCAAATAATACAAACTTACTGAAGAATCTTAAGGAAAATTAGAGTATGCTGGCAAAAGATCATATTTCCTATTTAAATAGATCACTTTGCATATAAAGAGAATAATAAATTTAATAGAGGCAAGGATGATTACCTGATAAGTTGGACTGGAGGTAACCAGCTGTGGGACTGAAGCAGAAGACAAAGTTCAAATGTCATCTAGAGAAAGAATTGACTGAACTTGAACATTAAAAATAATAAGCAAGGTAAATGATATTCAGTGTGTGATTTTTACACTGTTCTTATTTAAGTCTTGTTTTTTATATGCTATTGATAAAGTTATTAAAAAGCTATGTGGTATTAGAGTTGTGTAATTTACAACTCTCACTTTAGATATGAGAAAAGATGCAATGGCAGGCTTTCTTGACAATTCATCATTGTGTTACAAGAAACCACCAGTCTCAGAAAACGGCCAAAAGTGAATCTTAATTGAAAGCAAATACTGTAATTTTGAACATTAATGGACAGATTCATACTTCAAAGAAATCTGCTATCATGAGAGAGATTATTAAAAACACATAATGTTTGTGTCTGTTAATGATGTTTATCTTTAAATCCTTCAATTAAGGTAATTTTTTTTTCATTCAGAAGAAAGACATCATTCTCCTTTCTCTCTGTTAAGTTCTCTCCCTTTTATTTTGTAGTCAAATTCTATATATTTGACCTAAAAGAAAAATGCAAAGCAAATAAATGACATTCTAGACATTGGTAGGAAACAAATAATCTTGAAACTGAAAATAGATTCCTTTGAGAATCACAAACACAACACAGTTTTCTCTGTTTTAGTAACATGACTGCATCTTGAAGTTGACTTTTCAGTGTCAATTTTTCCTGAGGCAGGGTGGACCTTTTCAAATTTTAGATTCAAATCTTTTGCTTTGCTTAAAGTACATTTATTTTTTTCCCAATATTTTGGTCTTTTTTGGTATTCACTTTTAATTTCTGTTTGTATTCTTAGCTATCAATAAGTTTCTAATATTTAATATTTTTTGCTTTTGTTTTATTTTGTTTGAATTTAATTTTGCTTGAGTTTACATTCACGGTGTTATATTTTCAGTGATGTCTACTTTCCCAGGTGTAGCTTCAGATTCCTTTGTATTTTTGGAGTTTTTTTTTTCCCTGCTTTTCTCTTGAACTCTGTCAACTCATGTTGTATTCCTGCCAAGCTTTTCTGAATTTCTGAATCTATGCTTTGTATTCTTGTTTCATAAATGTTATTGTCCTATTAGGTTTAGAACTATATTGACAATACATTTGGACACATTGTTATTTTTTCCCCTTTTATTTATTTTTTTCTTACAATGTTTGCTTTTTTTTTTCCTGTGTGTAGTTCTCATAGAATTTCTACCACCAATTCACCTGTGCATAGTCACCACAGTCCCTTGAGCTCTTCCTGTCCCTGCCTTGATCCTAATCCCTCCCTCTTCCCTGCAAAATGTCTCAGTTTTATAGCTGTCTATTTTCATTTTGTCTTGTTTTTGTTGTTGATGTTATTTTCTTTTTTTAAATTTTTTTATTAATATAAAATATTTTAAAATTTACATATACTTGCCATCAATTGTAATCCCCATGTATTCCCCATCACCATCT
>JAGFMF010011718.1:4217454-4229276 GCA_019455555.1 Galemys pyrenaicus | reverse complement strand
CCCACCTGTTTATCCTCTCCTTCACTATCTTTGCTTTAGGTGTTGTATCTCCAAAGATGTCATTGATGTGTATGTCATGTAGGGTTTTGCCTACTTTTATTTTATTTTTTTCTTGATCCCTTTTGTTCCTCCTATAAGTGAAACCATCTGGTATTTTGCTTTTCCCTTCTGATTTATTTCACTGAGCATAATCCCTTAATCCATGTATCTATGAATGGCTCTATTTTATCTTTTTGATCATTGAATAATATTCTACTGTGTATATATATCACATTTTTTTTGATACACTTGTCTATTTTTGAACATATAGGTTGATTCAAAGTCTTACCTATTATAAATAATGCTGCAATAAATATAGTTGTGTATGTATTCTTTTGATGAACACATTCTTTAAACTACCCCATGGCAGAAGTTTTCTTTGACTATTCTTTACCTGAGATATGCTCTTCAGGGTAGCTTAGAAACTGGCATTACAGAAGCTTTCTTTTATACTCTGTCTTACCAATAGAATGTTTCCTGAAAATGTGACTTGTCTTTGTAATGCTTTCTTTCCTTTTCATTGGATTCAAACAAGATTCAAGAAAGATCAATTTCTCTGTCAACTCTTACTCCCCAGTTTCATTGTTGAAAAGTAATGGTTGTTGGTTTTGACCATAGAGTGTGTCCTTCATCTTGAAGAATAGTGCATTGACAGCATTTTCTAAGCTGTGAAGTGGTAACTGTCCTCTCCAGTCTTCCTGTACCCCATTATATCATTGCTTTTGTGACTCAAGGTTTTAGATGTTTCCTTGTTTTATTGAAGATGGAATTTGTGCTTCTGTTTTTCATTGTCTTTATTATTTTTGAAGAAATAATTCAAGAAACTTTGCATTTTTGCCAGGGTTCCTAAACCAAAATATAATAATTTTCCTTTGTTATTATTTCTATTCATGTATAGTTAAAAATGAACAGATTCAAGTCTAGTTTCATTGTCATCTCTATGTTTGCAATTTTTATCTTAAGTAATATTTTGAACTAGTACATAGAACAATCACCCCCCCTTGACTTCTTTTATTTGAAATCATTTCTCAAAAATATGAGAAAAATCTTCTTAATTTGAAAAATGTAGTTTTAGTTTATAATTTGCATTTTTTTCAACCTGCAATTTGAAAAAGTACTTCAAACCATCCCTAGTTTGTTGCAATTATTAGTTTCAGCCTGTCATTTGTCTCCTACATATTTTATATTCTTTTTGCCATATAGAATTTTTGCAATATAGAACTTCACGTAGTTCTATAGCTTTGTGTGAACCAATAGATTTCTTTTCTCTATGCTTTGAAAATAATTCCCTATTTTAATTTCACTTATTTCCGCAGTTTAATCCTTTTTTTGTAGTTTACCTTTTGTGTTTAGCTCTTTATTCTATTTGAATTTATTTCATTGCTTCATGTGAGGTGAAGTTTTTGATTGCAAGTTTCCCAAATAGTCATTTTCCTTAAATGCTTCACTGAAAAAAATTTCTTTACCAGTGATTTGTGATGTGTTCTGTGGTCAATACTTTCTAACATAAACTTCTTCTCACTTTGTGAGAGTGCACTGGGTATTGGGTTATTCCTCTACATAGAGATCAGCACAGTTCTCAGGTATCATCCCATTCACTTAGCTAGCCTCTATTTGACCATTGAGGGTAAATGGATAGACTCTGTTCACCTTTGATACACAGTATCTCCTCAGACTGAACAGTCTGACCTACTTAAGTTAATGTTTCTCTATATCCAACATTTAGATTTTCACATCAATCCATCAAGTCAGAAAAAGTAAGTCTCTTTTCCCTAAGTTTAACCTGCCTAAAGAGTGGCATAGTCCAGTGCGTATCTTCTTCTCCAACTCACCTGCAGTTTCTTCATGTGGCTTGGTCTCCTGGAAATCAATCTACCATAATCTTGGAGAATTCTGTCTCTGCAGCAAAAAAGTCCCAAGATTTTTGGGAGAGTGAGGAGACTATTCATGGGAGTGGAGTGGGATTACAAAGGAAGAGCAGTGAGATTCTCAGTGGTGAGTTATTACATCAGGAATAGGTCCAGGGGAAGGCTGGAGGCATCCTTTCTTCTACACAGTGCAGACTCTCCACTGTGCAGTGATCCCAATCCATCACTAGTCACCAACACTGTGGTTGTTTCACAGTTTCCCTGGAATTTGGGGAATCATCTATTCTCATCAGTATGCTTTCTTGTTTCTTGTGGTTAGTCATTTTCAGGATCTTAATGAGTAGAATATGGAGGTGAGTGAATTTAACACATGGGAAATCAGAATTACAGCAACATATTTAGATGATTTTAATATTTGTAAAGACTTAAGAGGATAAATAATTTTTATACAACCCCTAAGTATGTGTAGGGGTTTCTTGTCAGATTTTTTTTTTTGGTAATTATTATCATTTTCATGTGATTTGAATGATGAAGGGAATATCTGCAATAATTCAAATTATAAAGATTTTATTCACTTGAATATTTGCAGCTGCTGACTTCAAACAAATATTTAATCTTTATTTTTCTATTTTAAATATTTGGAAAAAAATCATATTTTTATGAAAAGAAGCTAGCTTTTATGAAAGTGGTAATGTTAATATACTGAGAAGGTAAAACAGTCTCAAGCACTTAAGAAAATATATGAAATATACACAATCATTAGAAATATTATGTACAGCAAATAAAAGCTCAATAAGATGACTATAATTATTTAAAAAGGGGGAAACAAAAAGTCAGAAATGATATGGAGAAACTAGAACTCTCATACATTGTGAGTGGTAACATAAAATGGTACAGTGGATATTTCCTCAAAAACATGTAATTACCACATTATCCAGTAATTATAGTTCTAAATATAGTTCCAAAAGAAATTAAAGCATATGTAAATAAAAATATATACAACAAAGTTTATAATATAATTATTCATAACAACCAAAAACTTAGAAATCACTCAGATGCCCAGCTGTTGATATAGTCTTACAGTAGAATATTATTCACCCATACAAAGGGATGAAGAATCTATGCTTCTGTGACATAGATGAACCTTGAAAACATTGTGTTAATTTAAAGAAACTAAACACAAAAGGCCATATATTAAATGCCAGTACTGACATGAGGTGTCTAGAATAAATAAACCTGCAGGGACATAAAGAATAGAAGTGGTTTCTTAGGGTTGGAGGATACAAAGAAAAGGAAGAATTTTTTTGAAGTATTAAATTTTTTAAAAATTTACTTTGGTAATGGTTGCATTACTCTATAAATATACAAAAACAATCACTGAACTTATATGTTAAAATTATGGCATGCGAATTACATCTCAAATTTTAGAGGAAAAAAATTTCTCAATTTTCCACTAACATATGAAGAAACTAAAAAAACATGAAATTTTACAAAACCTTCCAGTAGAACTTACAAATCTGTGAGGAAGTTTTACTTACTTTGTATAATTGAAATTTAAATGAAAAGTTATGTCAGTAGTCCAATAATGCTGTATAGCACCAAATGGAACAGTGGCTCACCAACTATTTGATCTCAGGACTTCAGTATACAGTCTTTATTGGATTGAATAAGCCTGCAAAGAGCTTTAATTTTTGTGGGTACTACCTCTTGATATGTATCAAATACAAATTGAGAAAATTTTGAAATACTACATATGTACTTTCAAATTATAATTTATTATATGGTAGCATAAATATGTTTACTAACAAAATATTTTCCAAAATTACATAATTTAAAAGAATTACAGTATTTTATATTTTCACAATCTACTTTAATAAAACTTCATAGAAAACAATGGATTGTTATATCTACTTCTTCATTTAGTATATTGTGATATGTTCCTTTGGTTGAAGTTTATGGAAAAATGGGTATCATTCATCTCTGTGACATGAACAGGAAGGAGTCTTTAATTTGCCTTTCAGGCTAATTGTGATCATTCTTTGATACCACACCAACATCTGACAAGTGGTGGATTCTTAGAGTTTCATAAAGTTTTGTTGCAATATCAAATGAAAAACCATATCAGTAAACTTTGTGTATTCATTTATACTAAAATCCAATGCTCTGTCTTACACTTTGAATGGACCTTTTACCAATATATAATTTTGCAATATCATGCATCATCCATTTGGAAAACATTGAATCACTGTGTTCTGTAACTCTTCCATATGCTGATGCATGTCATTACACATTTAAAATCATGTTTGCTAATAGGCCACTTATTTTACCATATGTCTCTAAATATTGGGAAGTTGTCAAACTTTTGGTGACAGAAGTTTTTCAAAATTTTAATTTTCTCTTTAGTGCTCAATTTTTATTATTGGTAACAAATACTTAGAATTGTTTTCTTTGAAGTGACAGTCTTATTTGAATACCTCCATCTTCACCCCCTCAAATATCTGCCTACCAATGCCCAAGACTGATTTATAGTCATGGGTTATCACTGTTTTTTAAGTATACAATTAAACAATCCTTACAAGTACTTTTCCTTGAAACCACCATTATATTCTGGTATGCAGCCAGATGTTTTATGAGTATTTCCTAGTTCATCACACAGAATATTAAAAAATGTATTCAAGTGTTGCAACTTAATAAAATTAAAAATTTTATGATTCCATGAAGGGCATTTTTGAGTGAAATAAGCTTTGTGTTTTTAAAAAATGTTAGTTCGGGTTCATGAATACAAGTATAGTTTGATAATTTTGTTATCTATCCATTGTTTCTATGTACATTGAGTACATACGTCCATATAGTGAAAAGAGGATAATATCTCAGAATTATCATAAAATACTCATATTAAAACATAATACTGAAACTAGAGCCTCACAGAATGGCTCTCTCCTGCTGTCTGCTGGGCAGTTAGTGACACTGGAAAATAAACCAATTATGTTCATTAGCTTTTTAGTTAATTATTTGGCACCAGATGAACAGATTGTTCCTAAAATGTTCCATTTGGTCACTTAGAATTGAAAATGGTCCAAATCAGACAGATATCAACTAAGGTGGGGAATCCTGAAAAAGAGTATATACATCAGGGCAGGAGCCAACTTTGGAGGCTCATACTCTGCCCCTTATATTTCTGGCTTCCAAAGAAAGAATTAAAAATAAACATCTAGCAGCTGACCTCTGAAGAGAAGCCAAAGAGCTTCCCAGTGACCGGCTCTCATCTTGCCACTGCCGCTGACTGAAAGAAGCACTAAAACCAAGACCTAGTGTCTCAAAGAGCTGTTGTTGGCCTGGGACAACAACTCACAAAAAGCTGTAACTGCTTATTCTAACACCGCCCCTGGTGAATGGGCGATCGGCACTCTGTGTCTGGGTCACTTTTGAGAGCTGTTAACAAAATGTATCTTAACTGCTACCGCCGCCTGGTGCTGCTGCCTCTGATGTCTGGTCCAGTGCCTGGTGCTGTCCATTCTGACCTCCAGACTGTTGGTGGGGCTGCTGAGATATCCCCAGCCTGTGAGCATCCCCAGCTGTGGTGAGTTGGGTCCTTGCCAGTGGCTTACTGAACATGAGCTCCAGGCCCTTGTTGGTGGGACAGCACCATCTTGAACGAGTGGCCTTTTGTTTAGAACTTCTTGACACTGTGGATACTCTCTGGCGTGAGACCACTGGCTAGCTGTAGCTTTAGAAAATCTTTGTTTCCTGGGCTCTCCCTGGTCATGCAGTGGGTTGAGCAATGCACTGTGGGGCAAACCGCAGCCACTGTAGCACGAGTTCGATCCCTGCCACCACCAGGGGGGGCCCACATGGCGCAGCAGACCTCTCCTGTCTCGACCGCTGCTCCCCTCAGCAGTGCATTTCAGTCCATCTGCCTGTTCTGTTCCCCACTCTGTCTCTGGTGGATCCTCTCACTCCCTGCGACTCTAGCCGGTACCCCAGTTATTGTATGCATAAATAAATAAATCTTAAAAAAAAGAAAATCCTTGTTTCCCATGTTTGTTAAATAAACCCCATTATTGTTCCCCAAGCCTGAGTGGACTTGCAACTGGCTGTGTGGGTGAAAAACCCAGAGATTGCGGCCTTTCCTCTATTGTGCACTGTCCTTTTACCGCCATAACACCCCGGTTCACAGCAATGTTGCTATGAAAATAATTTTGATGGTGACGATCCCTTTAAAGGTAAGGAATTAGGGACCCTCAAGCATGTGTAAGCAAACTTCTGATCACTGTAGATCTGAGAAAGAGATGTGGGGTTTTCTAAAGTGGGTTTCTGAAAATGGGGCTTAAGGCACCCTTTAGCTTAGTAAATAATTGTCTGGAGAGTTTTTTGTTTTTGTTTTTGATGGACATGTTAAGTAGAAAAAAAAACGAACAATATTTGAACCTATATAATAAACATGCTATAAAACAAGAAAACAAATGTTTTTGTGAATTTATAACATCAAGCATAAATGTGATTTATGTTAAGAATCAGAAACTGTAGAAAATTCATTAGCATCTTTAAATGTATATAAAACCCCAAAGACTTCCTGTCATAGCATCAGAAAATCCTAAGAGCAAAGGTAGTAGGGTGTGCTGCAAAGTGGAGTTCCCTGAAGCAATGAAGCATTTCAATGACAAAGTCAGAATTAGCATTAAAGGATGAAATTGTAGTTACCCCTATGGTAAATTAAATCAGCCTATGGGGAAAAAATCTCACTAAATGTTTACAAAACAGTTAGCTCAAGCAACTTAATGATGAGTGATACAATGAATATGAAGGCCAGAGAATAAAAAGCAATCTAACACATACTGTAGGAGGAAAAAAAAAATAAAGCAGTGATTATGACTGTAATTAAAAAATTAAAACTCAGTGAGAGTGAGTCATGGGGCAAGCAGATTGCTTCTAGGGTTAGGGTGAATAGGAAAAGCCTCTGAGGATTAAGGAAGACTCCAGAGATAAGGGCAACAAATTCCAAAGGGGACTGATCAAACACCCCAGAACTAGGGGTAACAGGACAGTCTGAAACAAGGACTATAAAGAAAAAGGAATCTCAGATAAGGCCTGGGACATAGAACTTAATTATAGGCACAGGAAGGTAGGACAGAGTAAGGGAGACCAAGGAGAACTAACCAATCACAAAGACACTGATAAGGCTTTAGAATAGTTTGGGAAAGAAGGTACATATTCCCTGAGGCAGGGTGAGAGACATCTGGGACGCTCAAACCTGCCTGTTCTAAATAGGTCCTGGATCAACTGCATCAAGACAAAATATATTCTTTGGGGATTACAACCGAGAAAAGAAAGCAAATATTGTTAAAAAAAAATTACGTTAAAAAAAAAGACAAAACCTACTTTAGTGCGTAAGACCTCAATAGAAAATAACTTTAATATAGTTAGTGTGCAATAAAGAGAAGAGAAAGAAATAGTTTCCTGAAGGAAGCCCCCAAAGTTACTCATCCCATTACGGGTAAATGCCTACAGAAAGATAAACACAGGTAAAAATAAAAAATCAAATCATTTTTTAAAAAGTTGTTAAGTCAAGAGTTTGTTCTTTGAAACAAAAGGCAATAAAAAAAAAATAAGCAAACACAGAAAGATGAATGAGGCCAAAAACTTAACACAGGATGTAAAGCAAATGAAGACAGTAAAAGAACATTATGTATAATTCCATTCAAATTTATTTTAAAATCTTGACAAAAATGAATTATGTAAATTGACTATGGGAAATACTGTACTAAAGTTAAAATAATATTTTAAAATCCCCCCAAGCGAAAAGAGAGAAGAAAAATAAGCTTTAATGCAGATAATTTTACTAGTAAGTTATTTCAAAATTTCAAGGGACAGATATTCTCCTACCGTATAAATTATTGCAGAGGAGAAAAACATGAAAAATGGTTTGAATTATATTATGAACAGGTCATCACCTTGATGCTGAAATGCAACGCCACAACTGAGAAAATATTAAACTAGCTTTATTTACAATGGTCATCAGTGCAAAATATTCATTAAAATATTCCGAAACCAAAATTCAGCTCAATAATTCATTTCAAGAATTCAGAATCTCCCTGAAATCCAAAGATGCTTTATTTTTAGGGAACTTACCTGCATGATGTTTTATATCAATAATTTGAAAGAAATATCGTGAAAGAATCTTATAACATACAATAGCCACTTTTGATTTAAAAATGCTTAATGAATTGGGAGTTTCATTTTTTTTTTTTAAGATTTATTTATTTATGCGAACACGAACTCCAGTACAGGCCAGAGGCACCGGAGGTGAGAGGATTCACCAGAGACAGAGTGAGAAGCAGAACAGGCAGATCCACCAAAATACACTGCTGACCTGAGCAGTGGGCGAGGAGGGAGAGGTCTGCTGTGCCATGTGGGTCCCATCTCTGGCCGGGGATTGAATCTGTGCTGCTGTACAGCGGATGCTTCATAGTGCAGCGCTCAACCCGCTGCGCCACCAGGGAGGCCTGAATTGGCAGTTTCTTACAAAATAAAGCTGATCTTTAAAGAAAAACCTAAAAAGTTTTAAAATACTTCACTAAATTGAAACACTGGATGTAGTCTAATTAAAATCATACCTCATATCACTATTATCGAGTACTATTTTACTTACACTATTATAAAACATAAAACAGCCATGGGTGGGAGGAGGAGGCATCCATTTTTATATGATAAAGACATGAATATATATGAAAGGACCCAATATAGAACTAACTGAAAACTTATTAGCTTTTCTATATAAGAGTAATAGCCATGTATAATTTGATATAAGGATTGAAGTGGAAATTGATTTTATTCACAATAGGACACAAAACAAAGTATTTGAAAGATTTGAAGCAAAAATACTTGTAATAGATCTGAAAAAGACATCGTTGATAATAAAAATAAATAATTTGAAAAATTAATAGATTTTCTTGATGATGACTGAAAATTATAAAGTTAATATCCCTCTCTCTTTAAATTTTAGAACTTTTTGAACTGATTCTAAAGTTCATTTAGAAATTAAACAGCTGAGAATATGTAAGACATTTTTTAAAAAAGGAATGAAATACAAAAGATTTTTGTTCTATTATATGTATTGCATTATGTATGTTTATATATATATAATTACAAAAACATATAAGTATAATTTACATTACTAAGTTATATTTTAAAATATATCTCAAAATGTATATTATAGGTAGTGTATATGTAGGTACTTAATACATAAATATGAGATAATGACTGGTCATATATATGGCCCAAAACAGATTTGAGAGTCCATTAGAACTTAGTTTTTGATTTAAGGTAATAAAAGCATAATATGTTTATGGGTTGTTCATCTAATTGTGCTCTAAAAATTTGGGAAATATAGGTTTTCAATTAATGTCATATGCTCATGTAAGTTCCAGAGAATTACTTTAAGTTTTAAGAATTACTGTAAGTTTCTAGAATTACTTTAAAAATAAAATTGTAGGAAAAAAAAACTGTTGGTGAATATTTATGCCATGTTATAGATGTTTTCTCATCATAGAAGAAAAAGAATAAAACGTAATGGAACATATTGATACATATAACTGGATAAAAAATTTTTTCAAAAGATTTATTTATTTATACATACAAGCGCTGGGGTACAGGGAAGTGAGAGGATTCACCAGAGACAGAGCGGGGAGCAGAACAGGCAGATCAACTGAAATACACTACTGAGGGGAGCAGCGGGTGAGACAGGAGAGGTCACCTCGCCATGTGGGTCCCCTCCCTGACCTGGGGTGGAACTTGGCTGCTGTTCAGTGCATGCTTCACAGTGTGGCGCTCAATCCACTGTGCCACCAGGGAGGCCCCTGGATAAGAACTTTTAAAATCTTGTTTTAAATCAACATTTATGAAAATCAAAGGGAAATAACAAATTCTAGGGAAAATATTTGGAATTCTTACTGTTTGCAATCTGGAAAACGATGAAACAGTGTACTGTTTGACTTAACGAAATAGAGCTAAAATATACAATAAAGCTATGATGTATATATATTTACAGTACAAATCAATGTTCAACAATGCTCAATAAGTATCAGTAATTATTTTTACAATTATATATTACTATCTATATATCTAACTATCTACACAAATTTCAATGAGAAACATACTTAGACCCCAATAAAAAGACAAAGGAGTAATTTAGGAAAGAAGAAACTTAATTAGCAAATAAACTAGAAAAACTTAGCCTTCCAAATGAGATGAAAATTAAAGCGTTAATGAAATGGCAGTTTTCTCCTAATAAATTAGAAAAAAATTAAATATAATATGAAAGAAGGATTTTCTCATGCACTGAGAGCATAAATTTTCCACTAAATGACCTTGAAGACTTTTTGGCAGTGGTCCATATTCTTTTACATGTAATTTCACTCTTGAGAATATATTTAAAGCTGTCAAAATTTTATTTTTTCTGTGAATAATTGGACACATCTTAAATCAAGGGACTGCAAGGTTTTTGGAGAAGCCAACCTTAACGATGAAAATAATTCTTGCCATGTACTAATATATGTAAATAAATTTATGTACTGTTTTTGGGTCTTACATTTTTACCACTGGAAAACAAATACAAAATAGAATTGAAAAAAATATAAATAAAAATGGGAATGTTAATATTTTCTTTCTTTCTGCACCTATTGTGTAGTATCCCATTTCAAAGGCCACTCCTGGAATGTTCTGTAGCTAGAAAGGTTAAATAAATCATGGCATATCCATCAGAATAAGTATTATACTGGTGTTAGAAATCACAATTTGGATGATGTCTAATTTTGAGAATGTGGTTGCAATATAACTTAATAATGTCTGTGAGGACAAATACAGTTTCTGACACATCATTATATTCCCAAGATCTAGCTGGAAGCATATGTTAGTTCTCCAACAATTATTTATTGCATGACAAAATGAATTATAAAAGCAGGATACTAACTTACATGCAGACATGTATATGATTTAAAAAAAATTTTTTTTAAAGATTTTATTTATTTATGCATACTAGAGCTGGGATATAGGCCAGAGGTACAAGGAGTAAGGAGATTCGCCAGAGACAGAGTGGGGAGCAGAACAGGCAGATGGACTGAAATACACTGCTGGGGGAGCAGCAGGAGACAGGAGAGGTCTGCTGTGCCATGTGGGTCAGCTCCCTGGCAGGGGATCGAACTCGCATTACAGTGGCTGTGGAGCAACCAGGGAGGTCATTTTCAAAAAATTTTCTATGACATTCATAATTCTAAGCTAAAATGATATGCATGGATGAAAATAGACCTGAAAATATTACATGGTTATTGGGGCCTCTCTGGTGACCCAGTGGGTTAAGCGATGTACTATGAAGAAAATCGCCACCACTGCACCACGATTTCCATCCCTGTCCCCGGCTGGGGAGGGGACCCACATGGCGCAGCAGACCTCTCCTGCCTCACTCGCTGCTCCCCTCAGCAGTGTGTTTCAGTTGATCTGCCAGTTCTGCTCCCCACTCTGGCTCTGGTGAATGCTCTCACCTCCTTGGACTCTGACCTGTACCCCAGTTCTTCTATGCATAAATAAATCTTTAAAAAGTACACAACAGAGAATGTGAAATAAATAATTCCAGACCCCAAATTTTTATGACACAGAAGACTGGATACGAGAAAGTTGTAAAGGTTTTCTTTTATTTGAAAGTTATGTGAATCTGTATATAGCCATGTCATGTTTCCTTCTAAAGTGTTGGGAAAACTTCCCTTATTTCCTGGAATATACCTTGAAGGTATATACTTCTCATATTTCAGTGTTCATAAGGATTTTCTGGGCCTCCCCTGGTGGCGCAGTGGGTTAAGCAACGCACTACGAAGCAAATCGCAGCCACTGCAGCATGAGTTCGATCCCTGCTGCCGGCCAGGG
>JAGFMF010011718.1:4206126-4217404 GCA_019455555.1 Galemys pyrenaicus | reverse complement strand
TTGATCTGCCTGTTCTGCTCCCCGCTCTCTGTGGTGAATCCTCTCACCCCCCTAAACCTCTGGCCTGTACCCCAGTGCTTGTATGCATAAATAAATAAAAATCTTTAAAAAAAAAAAAAAGATTTTCATAAGGATTTTCTAAGGAATTTGTTAAAAGAATAGATGCCTGAATCTTTCCTTTTGAGATTCTGCAGATTTTACCAGGCTTGAGAAATGGTCAAGAATCTATATTTAACCAAGATCTTCCATCCCCCAAGTCCCAACCCAGTGTTTTTCATCCCCAGGACTTAAGGATCTCATTTTGAGGTGGTGGAAAAGGGGATCCAACACTTGCCTGAATATATTGAACCTCAGTTGCATGTGTCTCTGCGGTTTTGAGTGACTCGGAATGGATGACACTAGAGACCTAGGCTAAGATCTAAGTGGAGATGTAAGAACCACACACTTCTTGCCGGTGTTAACATGGAACCAAAACTGCATTAAGAAGAAGGTTCTTAAAAGCAGAGGTCCTTAAACTGAAGTCTTCACAAACCAACAGTAATTGAAAAGGGACTTTTTAATCATGTGGAACTAGGTAAAACTAGAATATAAGTGACCAAGTGTGTTAAAGAGAGATTTGTTTCAACAGGTAGCACAAAGATCTTTTCCAAAATGATGCCCAGCATGTGGAAGAGGCATTAATACCTGGAGAGTCCTGTAGGTAATATTCTTTAACAAGACTGTGAGTAGTCGTTAAGCCCCACTGGGAAGTGACAGATATTATTGTGGCTGAAGAAAATATTCAGAGAGTTTAAAGACTGCATTGGGAGCAGTCAAGTGTCAGCAGGCAAGGACTTCAATGCTGTTAGGATCGGCTCCCTAACATTAGGAGTTGGTAATGATTCAATGAAGCTCAACTTGCATGAAGGAAGCAGCCAGGGCAGGTTTTGCAAAGGTGGATAAAGCTGAGAGATGATTCATTTGATTAATTTCTCAAAAGAAATTAAGTCGATAAAAAGGCTGTTGGAGTATGAAAGTAAAAAAAAAAATAATGCTGCTTTTAAATTTGTTTTTTTTTTTTCTTTTTTTGCAAGGTTTGAGTTGCTGATTTTTTGGGGGGTACTATGGAAATGTTACAGATCCCAAAAGATCTTTGGCATCTATAATTCTTTTTTCAAAGGGCCAATAATAGGTATCAAGTGAGGAAACTACCATGAATCACACAATGAGTGAGGGACAGGGATTGCCCTGAGCCATACTCTACCTGAGAGCTATGGGGGTCCTGGTTTTATGGGTCAGTCACCAGGGTGGGCAGTGGGAAGAGGCATCACCCCAAGTTTTAGGCCTGGCTACACTGGGGCAGGAGCAGATGGGTACATATTTCTCCATCCTTCTGTGGCTCATTAACATTTTATTTCTCCACCCAAGGTATGCGTTTTAGCATGCTAATGAGTCTCAGGGCACTTTTAGAAAGGCCTCTGCCACCCGCACCTGCCCTGCATCAGGTTTTAGCTGTCTCTGGAGCAGTTGTCTGAAAGCATGAATCCTCTGTAGGGTGGAGGGTCTGATTCTCACTGGAGGTTCACTGGCTGGGGCTCCGTGGAATTTGTATCAGCCTGGGGACAAGCAAGGTGTAAGTACAAGGGGTCCTGTAACAGAAATAACAACTTTCTGTATGGAATAGCAGAGCTTTGGCAATCTTATTTTTAACTATGGTTTATTCAAAAAAGAAAAAAAGAGGCAAAGGAAACTTTTGGAGGTGATGGATACATGTATTACCTCTATTGTGGCAATGGGTTCACTTGTGCGCACATGCTCAAACCACCAAATTGTATACACTTAAATATGCAGTTTTTCTTTCTATCGGTTGTATTTCAGAAAGCTCTTACATTTTTTTGTTTGTTTTTTGGGGGAACCATGCTTACCTTCCCTCTCTGCAAAGCAGCCTTTGGAAAGACAAGTCAGGCCTTTCACAGTTTGCTCAAACCCCTCAAGTAGATTTTTCTCACACTTGGAATTTAATTCCAAGTTCTCATAGGACCCTGAAGTCCTTATCTTATCTTGCCCTTGGCCTCTTCTCTCAAATCCATTCCTGGAGGCTCACCTCCAACCAAGCCTTCTTACTACCTCTCCAACTCTCCACCGCAGCCCCTCTTGTCTTTTTCTATTACCTTGTGGTGCCCATATGCCCTCCCTTTCTCTCATGGTAGCTACTGCCCAGAATTCCTTATCTGTGTGACTTCCTCTATCACCATATGTAAGTTACACACCCACTCTCTTCTGCAAACTTCACCCTGCATTATTTCTGCTCTTGGCACTCATAACTACCCCTAACATGATATTTTCTTCATTTTTTATTTGACTATTTTCAGCTACAGGAGACAGGACCTGTACGATCTGTCACATCATTGATGTGTTTCCATCACATTGATGAGTGGGTGGCATGGCATACAATGTTCACCCAATACATATTTGTTGAAAAATAAATAAATGACATTAAAAACACTAACAATACCAAAGTTAAATGAAGAAAACTCCAGTAATCCTTGTGCAACAACCAAACTGTTTTCTGATGGATTTTAAA
The DNA here is from genome assembly GCA_019455555.1 of Galemys pyrenaicus. Classification (NCBI taxonomy): domain Eukaryota; kingdom Metazoa; phylum Chordata; class Mammalia; order Eulipotyphla; family Talpidae; genus Galemys; species Galemys pyrenaicus. The sequence goes on along the minus strand of JAGFMF010011718.1, from coordinate 4,214,841 downwards.
AAAAATCATTGGGTTTTTAAAAATCTATCATAATCAACTATGCTTTTATATCAGAAGCTTGGGAATTTGTTCCCCAGTTTATCTTGATGCTAATACGAATTTACTTTCCTGCTTGTTTTTAATCAAAAATATGATAATGCTTATTGATAGTTTAACTAAGTACTCTACAGGTTTGATTAGAGTTTTGCTTGACATACTGCGGAAATGAGTGTCCACAGGTGGCCCCATCGAGATCCGAAAGCCGAGGCTTCCCCTTGCAGCAGAGTGCAAATCCAGCAGTGTTCCACAGCAGGAACCATCTGTTTTGGGGCCTGGAGGGAAGAAGGTCTATGGGCCCTTGTAGCAGAAGTAGTGGGCAAGTGGGAGAGCCCAGCATATTCCATTTCTCATTTGTTCGTGCAGAAGCTCAGTGAAGTAGAATGAAAGAGAAGTATGCAATTAAACTACATTCCAGGCTGGATGATTGTGCCTTCTAGGGACACTGTCATTACTGTCATTGGGATGGACCCCCTCACACGGTCAGGTTTGGGATAATTCAGCTGGCTTTGAGCAACATGTTTACTTATTAGCATCTGTGATGATATTGAAACGGTGCTTCAAAGAAAGGGTCTGATGCTTTTGTGTGTATGCTTGGCCCTTATGCTTAGTAGGCATCAGCATTTTATAGAACGGGAAGATAAAGGGGTCAAGAAAATATTACCTGTATCTGTGAAAGTCTGCTTGGTGCATCGAAGATGCTGAATATCATTATACGCTTTCCTTTCTGATGTCTTCTAACAGTAAAATTTTTGATGGAAGCAAAGGTTTCCCAGTCCTAACACTCCCCATTACCTGTAGCACAACACCTCATGTTTGATGAATTGTCAGTAAATATTTATTGAATTGCATCAGTTTTGTCTTGGGTAGGCCTTGATTCAGTGTTCCTCATATAGGCTAAAGAAGACATAGGTAAATATTAATAAAGGCTGCCTTGTTTTAAAACTGCCCTCAATTTCAAAGCCTAGATTTAAAGAAATATTTAGTTAAGTCTCTTTTTATATCTGGGTTGGAAACAAAATATTTTTAATAAGGGTTAATAGGATAGCTGGAGAGGTAGGGAGAACCCATAAAAAACAAACATCCCAGTTCATGTATTTGTGAGAGCCCAAATCCCCAGGAATGAGAAGATTTAGCTAATCTTTCCAATCACATTCTCCCTCCTTCACCACCCCCATCTTCTTGGAATTATGTTATCTCTGCTTGTCTTAAAAGCTCAGAAGCCTTTTGAATTGGAGCAGCATTCAAAAGGACAGTCAAGGGTCACCCGTGGAATATTAAAGGAGAGTGGATTACAGGAGAGGGAGGGAAAGGGAGCAGCTGGTGCTAGGCGTAGCCATGTACAGATCCAAAGCAGAAAATGAGAGAAAAACTCTACAGGAGCTGTGGATGGTGGTGAGAAGTCTGCCTGATAGCTATGAAGGATGGGAAGTGGCTAGGTAGCAACACACTTTATTAGTGTCCAGTCCATGTAGTTGAGAACAGTGGAAAGAAAAATATAGATTAGTGAAATCAACTAAGTAATGAATGGACTTTTAAACAGAGATAAAATGGTTCCTTTAGAGAATGTGGATACATAAACCTTGGAAAACTATTTTAATTCAGTGGTACAATTCTACAGAATTGACAGCCCCGAGGGTTAGTTTGTAAAATAATAATATCTTAGGACTTAGAAAACGAATTCCTTCTCAAAAGATTTCAAAGTAATTCAGTTTCAAAAATCTAAATATTTTGACCTTTCTTTTATGATGTATACATATCAATTCTTGTATTTGTTTTTTTTTTTCCAAATAAAAGCAATGGATATTTAATGAGGGTTTATTATGTGCCAAAAGCTATTTTGATATTGGGAGTGAGAGAATGGAGCTGTAGGCCCTAAGCAGTGGATACTGACTGATTTGTGTGTGGTGAGGGAGATGGGGAAGCAGAATATGGATTCCTTTGAAAATATGATAAATGCTAACGGACTTTTCCAGATTAAGATCCACACACATTCACAGTTTTCCAGAAGAACTGCAGATGATAGAGCAGTACATACATCTCTATGCAGCTGCCTATTCTAAGCAGTATTTATGAATTATCTGTTTAACCTGCCAAACTATCCCATGAGACTTGTACTATTACTATTCCTGTTAACCTGGGAAAATAGAGGCTCACAGAGATGTACTAAGCTCTGGTCCCAGACCCTTCAGTGAGTAAGAGGTGACCCCAGGCGAGAGCACAGCCTTTATGTTTTTGGGTCCAAGCTTCCTTGCTGGCACCGCAGGCAGTAGAGCCGGTGAATATCTGGTGAGACTGGCCGAGTGCCCCCTGTGGTCCAAAAGGTGGTATCGCTGTGCAAAGTAGACCAGAAAGCTGCCCTGTACTATCTCTTGCCACCTGCCAGAATTTCATGTTAATGTGTTTATTACAATTATTAGAAAAATGTGACCAGCGCTATCTGTGGCTGTGCAGCCAGGGCTGAAGGAAAGCTAAACTTGCCTGAGTGGGGATGGGGAGGATCTGACATGTTCAGCAGGAGTTTGGGCCCAATTCGGAAAATGCTAAGGAAACTGGGGGGTTTCAAACTGGATTTTTAGGCTTGTTAATCTGTCAGCAGGGGGCAGAATGGAGTTTTCTATTTATTTATGGAAATTTGAAATGATAGGGAACTGGATATTTTTTGAGTAAAATATTTTTCTCAACTGTATATCTTTTGTTTAGAATTAGAGACATCCACATATTTGATGAATTATCCATTTAAATGAAAATTTGCCTCTGAGAAAAATATGGAATTGGAATATTTGTAGAAAAACCGTATTTCGAATATGCCGTGGGCATGCTGCTTCTGAATGACGGTGAGGGAACCAAGAATGAAAGTTAATTTTGTAGGACGAAGGTCAGGTGCCTTTGGAGAGAGGCACGTTTTCCAGACTAAACAAGAGATGGTGGATAGAGCTCTGAGGATGAGGCCGGGGGTGGGAGGGCTCTGCACTCATCAGGGGTTGCCCCGAGCTCCCCAGAATGGCTTCGCACTTTTGAGCTTATCCCTTAAGAAAAGTGGTAGCTTTTCTCCTCCTCAACCTCAGTTGTAGGGAGAAAAACATTTTTCCTTTTTAGTGTTGCTATTAAACTTTTGTTTTACAGTAGAACAAACAATCATTCAAAACCAAATTCATATTTCTGGATGCAAAATATGGGGTCTCTGTGTGTGTGTTTGTAATGTCAGTCAGGTAAGAGAGCTAGGAGAGTATTTAGTTCCACATTGTATATTTTCAGATATGATTTTTAAAATGTTAAAAATATTAACTAAGGGCCCTCCCTGGTCATGCAGTGGGTTGAGCGCCATACTGTGAAGCATCCGCGGCACAGCAGTGCGAATTGCATCCCTTGCCAGGGAAGGGACCCACATGGCGCAGCAGACCACTCCTGTCTCGCCCACTGCTCCCCTCAGCAGTGTGTTTCAGTCAATCTGCCTGTTCTGCTCCCCACTCTGTATTTGGTGAATCCTCTCATCTCCCGCAACTCTGGCTTGTACCCTAGTTTTTGTATGCATAAATAAAATAAATCTTTAAAAAATAATAAAAATATTAACTAAGGATAATCCTTGGTATTAACTTTCTTCCCTTCTTCTCTTCTTCCCTCCCTCCCTTCCTGTTAATCAATCAGATACATTTATTGAGAGTTTATTTTGTTCCAGACACAGTGCCCAGTGTTGGAAATTCTGAGATGTGTCTGCCTGCAAAGGACTCAAATATCTCAGTTATAGAGTTTAATGCTTTATATTTTGGAAAAGTAAACAATTAGCCGATAGAAAAACTATGTGATTTCATTGCATCTGTGATGCAATGCAAACAAATAATATGGACAGGTCAGTAAATCTCTTTCTTCAGGTGTACTGTAGATGGATGAGCTAGAAGTCAGATGAGATGAGTGGATATGTTGTTAAAAACGAGGCGTGAACACTTTGATCCTCCTCTACCTCTCTTTGATATCCTGAAGGCAAACTCCTCCCAAAACTTTTGGGCTTCTCAGTTCAATGCTCAGTTTGGAAACTGGAAGACTAGAGATCAGGTCTTTTTTTTAAGATTTAGTTATTTATATGCATACAAGAGCTGGAGTATAAGCCAGGGGTGTGTGTGGGGGGGTGTGGAGGGGGGATGTGAGAGGATTAACCAGAGACAATGTGGGGAGCAGAACAGGTAGATCTACTGAACCAATTGCTGAAGGGAACAGCAAGTGAGACAGGAGAGGTCTGCCACACCATGTGGGTCAGCTCCTTGACCAGGGATCAAACTCGTGTTGCAGTGGCTGCAGATAGCTTCAGAGTGCTGAGACTTAGCCCCTTGCACCACCAGCAGTCCCAGGTCTTTCCATTTTTGTGAACTGAGTATGTCATCCACTTTTGTACAAGTTTACAAATGTTGAGATTACATATTTGTATATACACACATATTAATCAAGTACTTCTGTTAGAATTTTTAAGATGCTAGGAAGTAAAAAAATTTAAGGCAGAGATGGATGTTCTCTTTCTGTAACCCCTAACTGTAACTGTACATTCGAGTTACTAAATGCAAATTTACTTTAATTTGAGTTGCATTCGATTAAATCCTGATACCCATTTGAAGCCATCAGATTATGAAGAACATGTGAATATAGGGTATGTGTATGCAATGTCAATACTGCTATATAACCCCATTACCAAAAGACCTGATCTAGATGAGCCTGAATTGAACTCTTATTGATGCTTTTTCACAAAGGCAGCAGAAATTGAATTGATGGTGCTATTAGGTTGTCAATACCAGTATGTCCCTTTCTTCCCAGATAAGTGTATGTGACGCATCACCTATACGGTCATTTTACCCTCTTGGGTGCAACCGAGCTATAGAGGTTCAAGGTGATGATTTAGAGGAGGTGTGCTGACCTGCACACTAGATGTTTTGTAGAAGTCCAGAACTGGCAGAGTCCTTCCTGTTTAATTGGTTATTATGGTTTTATTTCAACGTATAAGGTTGAGCAAACTGTTTTGCTTATTTATTTGCTTATTTGTGTTAAATAACACTGTGTTTGATACTTTCATCTTTGGAGATTTCAATTGGAGCTGTCTCTGGAATTATGTGTGTAGTTATAAGAATGTGGCATTGATGGTGGGACTTGGAGAGAGACAGAGACCTTAGGTGGTGACTGACTGGGGAGGGTAACGAGATAATACACTTAACTGACAAACCAACAAAAGACAAGAGACTCTTAACTCTCCCTCTAAGTGCACACTTAAATTCTGTCCTTTGACACCAGAGCAAGCAACACATTGTACAGCTGTATTTTATCCTTTCGGGATGACTTCAACCATTCACTTTGTTTAACTAAATATCTCCTGGATATCATGTTGGGCATTGGTGGGAAAGAAAATTGTGAAATTTGCCCAAGGCATCTCCTGCAAAGGCTCCGGTCCTTATATCACTCTCTAATGACCTTTCACAGCCCTAAGGCAGCTCTCATCTGACTGTTGGTCACCACCCATTGTAGTGGGTTACAAATGTCCTTAAATTTTTAGCAGATGATGGTAGAAAGTAATGGTTAGAAATGGGTGCGAGCAGTCCAAATTCTCAAAGCTTTGTTACCTGGTTAAAATGAAAACAAGCTATGGTAACAAACTGTCAGTGTGGATTTATTAAACATGATTTTGTGAGCAAACAATTACAAAAAAGTCCTTTTTTTGCAACAAGAATGGAGACACTTTAATTTCGGGGTGGGGGGGGCAGGTGCCAACATTCTAGATTTTGTTTTTCCCCCCAGCTGCTACAGAATCAAATATAACAAATACTATGTCTATCTCCCTGGTAGACTCAAAGTAATTCTGAATTTCTCCATCTGTAAGCTTGAAGAAATCATAGTTATTTCTCATTTGGGTGACCTTAGCATACCTGGCTTGGGAGGTTCATAAAGGCAGAAATGGCAAGATTCTAGAAGCAAAATGTGTCCTCTCATGGTCAGCCTCAGGCGTAACTCTCATCTGAAGACTGAACATGGGAAGGTTTGGGGGTCAAGTGGTAGGCCAAACCTAGAAGACAGAACTAGCTCGATATTTAAATATTGTTTAGTTCCATGCAAAAATGGGAAAAGTATCTAAACTGTTTTAACTGATCCGTATATCTTGCATATGACTAATTTTGGCCAAAATGAGAACTATTTTAACCTCTATTAATGTGCTGATCAACAAGTCATTAATTTCACATAATTAATATATATTATACTAATTAGTAAGGTTTAGGGAAGGGAGTGTTGGACAATGAGCAGAAGTACTAGAGTTTGTGGTGACCAAGATTGGAGAGGGGTCTTTAGGTTTAAATGCTGGAATACAAATATTGAGTAAGAGTGTGAGTCAAGCGTTGAAAAACTGGTAGAAAATGCCCCATCTGTGTAATACTGTCTATCTTTAAAAACCTGTTTATATGCGTTATCTGTACATATAATATATAATGTGTGTCAGATATCTCTCTGGAGATATATAAAACTATATTGGTTTGGAAACCAGGATGGATGCACTGGTGATAGACAGTATGCTCATTGTCACATAGGAACTCTATGGGTCTCCTGAAGTATCCTCAGGACCTCACTTTTAAAACCCAACATGTGTTTTGGATCTTGAATATCTTGCCCTGATTTCCTCAGACTACTCATTTATTAAGGGATAGGATTAAATAAAGTTTCAGTCACACTATAATCAGTGGTGGGTGAATTTATAGTGCTTACAATATCTTCTGATTTTCATTATTTTTAAAATATAATTATATGTACTTGCATCAATGGATAAAATTTATAAAAATAAGTTTTAAATTTAAAAAATGTGGTCTTATTTCCAAAAGTCAAGTAGAATGTCTTCTTAAAAATTTATTGTTGGAGGAAATGCTGAAATATAAAATATTAGAATTCTTTGCTACTTCTGATGAAGAACATTCCTCAGTAGATTAAATATCATTTTGAGAAGGAACCTACTTAATAACATTTGCTAACTGATTAAAAAAAAGAAAACAGTTGTTTCTCTTTCTAGTTTGCATTAAAAAATATCCTTGCAGCTTTCTTTCTTCAAGCTCACAAAAGGTCTAATTATTTTTGTGTTTAATTTTTACCTCTTCTCGGTGAGAGAAATTAAATACAAAATATAATGTTGTCTTTGGATCTTAAATCAGCTAAAGATAATCTCTTTCCCCCTTTTTTTCAAAGATAAAATATGTCATGTTAAGGGCATGTTAAGGGGACATATTAAGGGGGAGTGTGACATGATAAGGAGGCAGTCCAGTACATTTTTTTCTATATAATGAATATAATTTTTCTGCTGAGTTCTAAAAGTATGTATGGTGAGCATAACTCAGTCAGACCTTGGCAGTTCACAGCCAAATGAAGCCTTTCCTTGAATTTTTGAAGCATGCCTACCTTACTTATATTTACCTCAAAGTTGTTCTGATTGTGTTTCATAGTTGGCTTGAATGTACATAAAAATATTCTGGACCTAGGGAAAGAAGGAATAAAATTATCATTATTTGCAGATGACATGGTAATATACATAGAGAACCCCAAAAAACTCACAGAAAAACTAATCAAAGTAATCAATCAGTTTAGTAAAGTAACAGGTTACAAAATTAACACACAAAAATCAGTAGCCTTCTTATATGCAAACAAACAACCTGAAGAAGAAGAAATAAAAAAAAATCCCTTTTATAATTAAAAAAAACATCAAATACTTGGGAATAAATTAACAAAAGAGGTCAGGGACCTATACAAGGAAAACTATTAAACACAGGTAAAAGAAATAGAAGAAGACACAAAGAAATGGAAAGATATCCCCTGCACATGTATTGAAAGAGTAACATCATCAAAATGGCCATCCTATCAAAAGCAATTTACAGATTCAGTGATTCAGAAATTTTCCAATGAAAATTTCAATGACATTCTTCAAAGAAATAGAACAAATACTGATGAAATTCATATGGAGACACAAAAAAAACCTCAAATAGACAAAGCTTTTCTGACTAAAAAGAAGGGGAATGGAAGTAGCACAATTCCACACTTCAAACTATACTACAAAGCCATAATAATTAAAACTGCATGGTACTAGAACAAAAACAGACACACAGACAAGTGGAATTGACTAGAAAACCCAGAAATAAAACCAGATTCATGGACAACTAATATTTTGCAAGGGAGCAAAGAATATGCAATGGAACAAAAACAGGTTATTCAATAAATGGTACTGGGAAAACAGCACTGCTACATGCAAAAGAATAAAGCTAGACTACTACCTCACAAAAACCAACTCAAATAAATGAAAGAATTAGACACACTACCTGAAACCATAAAATATATAGAAGAAAATATAGGCAAAACACTACATGACACACATCTCAGCATCATCTTTAAAGACATATCACCTAAAGCAAAGAAAGTGAAGGAAAAGATACAAATCTGGGACTACATCAAATTAAGGAGCTTCTGTAGAGCAAAAGAAACATTTCCCAAAACAAAGAGACAACCCACTGATTGGGAAAAAATTTTGCACTCCATACAACTGTAAGGGACTGATCACAAAGATATACAAAGAACTCACACAAGTCAAGAAAAACAAAGTAAACGATCCAGTCAAACACTGGGCAGAAGAACATAAAAGACACTTCTCCAAAGAAGAGATGCAAATGGCCAACA
>JAGFMF010011718.1:4120971-4206040 GCA_019455555.1 Galemys pyrenaicus | reverse complement strand
CCCTATGTTTATCACAGCACTATTTAAAATAGGTAAGACTTGGAATCAACCCAAATCCCCAAAAATAGATGACTGGATCAAGAAAATGTGTTATATATATACAATGGAACATTATTCAGCAATCAAAAAGATAAACTAGAGCCATTCCTAGAAAAATGGATGGAGCTTGAAGGGATTATGCTCAGTGAAATAAGTCAGAAGAAAAAGAAAAATACTGCATGCTCTCACTTATAGGAGGAATATAGAGGATCAAGGAAAAATAATAATAATAATAACATAAACAATAACCAAAAACCACAACAAAACAATAAACAGACAACTACAAAATAGGCATTCTTCAGAGAAGAGGGAGGGAGTGGAATCAAGGCAGGGACAGGAAGAGCACAGAGCACTTTGGTGATAGTGCACTGGTGAAATCATTGTGGAAATTCTATACAGGCTACACCTAGAAAAGACAGCAAACATTGTAAGGAAAACTAAATAAAAATTTAAAAAATATATGTTGGACTTAGTGCAAGCTCTGTTTAGAGGTAGTGGGTATTTCTACCAAATGCTTACCTCTGAACATGGGTGTTTTGCTGAGTAATAATCTCTTTATGTTTAATTACTCTATTAACATGAGAATGGTTATGCTTAAAAAACTCTTTTGATTAAGTTATTGAAGACCTTTAACTAAATTATATCTTGTTATCTGGTAGTATTTTAACAGCTTAGTAAAAACATTCTCCTTCATATAGTTCCCTATAGCTGGTCTTTAAATAAATGTTTTACAACAGAAGTACATGGTCACACCGTTATTTAAAAATTAAAAATCAGGTCATCCTACTGGCGCAAGGGGTTAACTCTCAGCATGAACAAATTATTGCCAGTCACTGAAACATAGTTAATCCCTGGCCAGGTTGCTGACCCACATGGCGCAGCAGATCTCTCCTGTCTCACCAGCTGTTCTCCTCAGCAGTGTGTTTCAGTAGATCTACCTATTCTACTCCCTACTATGTCTCTGGTAAATCTTTTCGTCCCCTGCTTCTGGGGCCTAGACTCCAGTTCTTACATGCATAAATAAATAAAACTAAACCTTTACAAGAATTAAAAATTAAAAACTACAAATAATTAAAAATTAGAGATCTAATTAATATTAGCTAATTTATATTAGTTGTAATTTAAGTGGGCACATTCTTAGTTTTAAGAATCACTCGCTCCACTTTATAATATAACAAAGATTACCAAGGTAAAAGCCTTCTAAGCCAAATAATTCTGGGAAAGAGTGAATTAAGTAGAACTGAATTGGTTTCATTCCTGATAGACTTTTCTGTAGCATTTTTCACATGGGTATGATAGCAAAATTCTTTTACTGTAGACTATTTTTTGGGGACAAGTGTTCTGTGGAATGTGCTTTGGGAAATACTATTTCATTCCAGTCTTTCGATTTTCCAGAAGTGAAAACCAAGGGTGAACGTGGTTAAATGATTTGCTATATTTATGCAGAGAATAAACTTTGATATGTAAGAGGAAAGCCTAGGCTTTATTTGATGCTCCCTGATATTCTGTCTATTGTACTTCATTGTTGCACAGATTTCACTCAAGCAGCTTTGAACAGAGAAGTTTTGTCCATAAACTCTGACAGGTAGAAGATGCTATATGCAGCAAGTTCTGGGAATCAGTTATCCAGGACTTAATACACTTCATGGTCTATATTCAGGTTCTGGGAAACCCCATAAGGAACTAAGTCCATGAGCCTTGGGCTTTTTCACTCAGTGCCCACTGTGCAATATAAAAAGACACTGATCTTTGCAGATGGATCTATAAGGGTTTAAAAGACAGTTTCACCACTTTGTTGACTGTGTGTTTTTGGGATAAGTCACTTATCCTCCATCTCAGTTCTTTATCCTTAACATGGGGTTAACACCTTTTGGTTTGGGTGACATTAGATACATGTAAAGTGCCTATCTGGTAAAGGAGTTTAGTAAAGGAGATTTATTTTATTCTTTAGGAACACCTGAAGGAGTTTTAGATAATTATTGTGTAGTTTTTATGATATTATTACAGGATGTGGTGAAAGTTTTGTAGAGATTTTACCTCTCCTGCTTCATCTTTCAATATCTCACTCTTGGGTCTCTGATGACCTCTCTGAATGTTCCATGTTGGGACTTGCTATGTTCTATTCTTGCACACACTCAACACTGTTCCATATCTGACAAGTGATGATCTATCAGCGCTGATAAACAAATTGCTGAGACATTCCAACTTCTTTGATTGTAGTTGTAACAATTTCAGATTTTCAAGTAAAAAGACTTCACCAACTCTATTTTTGGCTTGCACTAGCTAATTCTTTTCCTCTTTGCTGCTGCAGTAGTCCTTGTGCATGTTGAAGTTGCAACTCTCTTCCAATCCTGCAAGAATATCGGTAGGTACATGTTGGAAAAACCTTTCTTTTACTCTGGCAGAAAGTATTTACAGACTGTTGTCAGTTTTGGCAGGGAGAGAATGGCTTCCAAGCTGAGTGCTGCATGAAAGAAGCACTCCCTCATCACTTATAAGACTGTACTCAGTGGTTACTGCTTGTGACACATTTTCAAATGGACCCCCCTGTGACTGCAGCTGTGATTAAAAGCTGCTCTCTGCCTCACTGGGGATTTGCTGTTTAACCATGTCATGCACACATATGTGTAGGCTACAGCTGCATCATGGAAAATGTAAAAGTGTTTTGTAAGGTGACAATCAAATGAGAATTTGAAAGACAAACTTCTAACTGGAAACCTAGCTGTGCAGGAGGTAGTTAAAACAGATTTAAAGAAGCGTTAATGGTCAATGAATATATATCATCTACCACTACATACATTGAACACTTCAGCCAAACCGAACATGTTAAACATTTAAGTACACTTGAAGTTAGTATCTGTATTTCAGCTCCTCTATGTGATTCAAAATTCAGCTTGACCATTCACAAGTGAACAAGAATGAAAGACTCTTTAAGTCTACCCAAATATTCAAAGACATATTAATACGTTTGTTAACATGTCAACGTTTGGCTTATCCTAAGGGCAGTGATTCCATTTGAACATTAGTTTATCATGGACACTACCTTAAAAATGCTCAAATGAGCAGTGTGGCCACAGCAACTGGATGACTCAAAGCACAAAGCATGGCCCCTTCCATTAGATTAGAGAGAATGAACAGTCACCTTTCATAAAGTAAAAAGAATGAACTAGAATTTAACCTGGGCTTTTTAAGTGAGGAGTACACTTACCAAAGCCATGACGTAAACTGGCATTTCCTATCCTTCCTCACCTCTTTCCACTAACAGAATCAGAAAAATTCAAACACCTCTTCTTAGATACACAGTGAAGGAATTGGGGGGACCTTTTGAGAATGTTGTGTCTCCTTTCCTCTCTGCTTATGTCTCTCTACACCATCCTCCCACCCCAATTTAAATGATCCAAATCACAGCAACCAAACACAGTTAATGAAATGCTAATCTATCACCAGCAAATTTAGACTGACAATACTGTGAATTGATCACATTGATTACACTGATTACATTTCAAATATTTACAATATGGTGAGACAAGCCTAATTTATTTTTTAAAGAGTTCATGGTAGGTATCACAATTTCAGAGGGGGGAAACAATGGAGAAATGTTTGTGGTTGCTATCTGCAATAATCTGATGCTGACAGAGAGTAGTATTTTATTTAGTAATTAACAGTGTAAAGGGGAGAGGAGCTGTCATGTTGGTTCTTAAGCTGGGGAATGTGATGAAAGATGATATCTGCGATCTCATCCTTTCCACTTGTTTAGGATTGTCAGGATGAGAAATGTCAGCATTATGAAAGCTCGCCTCTGCTCTTGATATGATAAAACCCTTCAAAAGCCAGTCTTTCTCTCTCCCTTGTCCCCCTCCTTTCTCGCTCTCTCTCTCTCTGTACTTGCTTTTTTATTTATCCTGTTTTGTTAGATGGCAGAAATATAATTCTTTTCTTTCTTCCTATTATAAGCCACCATTTTTGTTTTATTATATGTTTCACAACCTCTAATGCCCCACTGAAAATTACCTTGTTAAATGACAGTGTTTCAAAGCCATGAATCCTTTCCACCATTCCCTCAGAGGTTTGAAACAGTCAACAGACTGTAAAGAATAAATAATAAAAAAGTATTGATTATTTTGATGACTGTGAGATTCAATTAAGTATTAATTTTGCCCTCCAGTGGACCTATCAAGGTATTCAAAAGGGAGGATTCAGCTCAGCTAAATGCGTGCTGAGTGCTTCAGCCTTAAATAGGGAGAAAATGTGTTTACCTACAGTATTTGAAGAAGAAGTGCATTGATGCACAGAGTCCAATATTTAAGTGCTGTGCAAATTAAGGCCTGGTGACAGTGACATTGTTTTCAGTGGTATGAGTATTGACTAAAGAAGTGCATTTGATGACAGCTTAAACTATTTGTATTGATTAACATTTTCATAGATTATCATGTGTCATATCAAATTCACTTTTCAGGCATGAATACATTAAAAAAAAATAACCACAGGCATACCGCTACCAATGTAATGACGGGACAAGAGAGCATGTCGCCCCACCTGCTCCTGCGCTGGTCACCTGTTTCCTGCTCAGGAACCATTTAGGCATGAAACTGGCAATAAATAGCTCCCAGATAACGCAAAAAAGGCACTTCTTGCTTTTCTTTTTGTCAGCATCGATATTTGTGCCAAACAATATTATGTATCTTAGTTTGCAAATGGAATAAAAGACTACACTTGGAAGCCTAAAATGCCCTCCTAATGAGCTGAAGATAAGACAGATTTAAATTATTAGGGGGAAAGTTTGTCTTTTTTGGCGGTGATTTTTTTTTTTTTCTTTAATGCTCTGGCCGTATGATGCTCTAGGCATCTGAATTATTGAACACAGTTTGTAAGTATTTTTCCAATTCCTTTAAATTTTTTAAAACAGATTTTCATATATTTTGTTGTGTATTGTTTGCTTGTAACTGTTCATTTGATTTGGGGTCAGCTTCTGTCCCAAATGTGGGACCAAGGAAGTCAACTTCTAATGGTGCTTATAGAATTTACATAAGAAATCTCTTTTATTCCGTTGGACTGCGTTCTGAGAACTCTATTCTCCCTATCCCTTTTCTCTGCTCTCAGGACAAGGTTTAATTGTCTCTCCCCCAGGGAGAGGGCTTCTTAAAATAGCCCGTGGTTCCTCCATAGGGTGCTCCTTCCTTTTTAGTATGATGCTGAAGTACAAGCCCAGCACTTTCTTTTTTCTTACTGCATTAAGGACAGAACAAGGTGTAAAAACATTGGCACTAAAGCACATCCTACAATTAAAGCTGTGTTGGTTAGGTTGCTTTCAAATAAGTTTTTTTTCCCCCTTCGGAAGCCTCCTGAATCTCTCACATGCTAGTTGAGCTTTAATAGGGTGGGGAGTAATGGAGAACTCCTCGGATCTGTAATAGCTCTTCACTTGACTGCAGCCAGCAATAACAGCGGGAGCAGCCAGAGATAAGAGAGAGAGGAGAGAGGGAGAGTGTGTGTGTGGAAGAGAGAAGAGAAGGGAGAGGGAGAGAGAGGACACGCACACTAAAGCTGCCACTTTTTTTCCTCCCCTTCACTCTTTTCCCCCATCCTAGGATCCAATGATAGCTGGACAAGTCAGTAAGCCCTTGCTGTCAGTGCGGAGTGAAATGAATGCGGAGTTGAGAGGTGAAGACACGGCTGCTACTTCAGACAGCGAGCTGAATGAGCCCCTGCTTGCGCCTGTGGAATCAAATGACAGCGAGGACACTCCCAGCAAGCTCTTCGGTAAGTCTGTCTAGGTATTTCATTTCAGTCCTACCATGTTGTCCGGAAGAGCAATCCACACCCCCCACCCCTGTTTTTTTCCCCTGTTGTTCATTCAATTTTCTTGTAAGTACTAAAAAGGAGCTTCCCCTCTTGGAGGTGTTGAGCCACCGAAGCCGATTCCAGCTGGCTAGGAGATGTCCTCCAAAGTTTTCCCAACAAGGAACTTCCTCACTGCTCATTTTGACTTGTCAAATATTGCTTGAGTCCTCAGGCTAGAAATTATATGTATATATAAAAGAAGATGGTAATAATAATCAGGAAATCAGCTCCATTGTGAGAATTGGTTAACATTTATTGAATAAGTATCGACTTGGTTTCGGGTTGCTTCCCTGCCTTTTGTTAAGGAGAAGGCGAGTAAAGAGTTATTGTCTATACTAAAAGGACAGCAGAAGGGAGCAGAAAAATATCAATGCATGTAATTCAGTGTCAGGTAAACAAAGGTGACCACAGGGATGACTCAAAGAAATAACATTTTGCAATCTTAATTAGAATGAATATCTCTTCTCCAGAAAGGGTGATAATGGAGGAAAATAGTTAATTTGCATCCCTCCTCAGTCCCTGTCCTCTTTAAAAGATATTTTAGCCTCCTCCTAAATGTGCAGGCTGCCCAGGACCTTTTAGGAATCTTTGTTTTGTAAACAAAACAAGAAGAAGCAGAGTGCCACTTCAGCGAAGACATCTGTCATTCAAACAGATGACACTCTGTAAGCCAACTCAAGCAACTGTGATCTCTAATCAGAAAGGGGAGCGGTGGTTGTTGAGGTGCGTGACTGAGTGATGGATGGTCTCTCTGCAGAAGAAGCACTTTATGGTACGGTAACATGAGGTCTTTAAAAACAGTTACTCCTAGAACACTTGCTTTTCATTATTTTCAAATGTTTATATACTTGTAACACTATACATATGTGTGTGTAGATGCACACATACTCATATATATGAAATGCATACTAACCTGTTTACTCACCAGGCAACTGCTTGGTCTAGTTAAAAACAGTCTGTGTTCCTGAAATTCAAAGAAAAACAACATAATTGCACAGATTGCTTTCTTAACAAAGTCATTCATTCAGTTAAAAAATAAGCTTTTTTTTTTTTTTTTTTATTGATAGCAAACAGCTTTGCTAGCCTGGTAACTCTAGGCCAGTTTCCACAAAGGTATTTTTCTCTGGTTTTAAATGTTCACTTCATCAAACATTAGTGGGTATTTCTGAGAAACTTTCTGTTTCAAATTTTCTACCAGTAAAAGGCTGTCATGTATTTAAGAGTATAAGAGATTCCAGTTTTGAGAAATTTTGTCTAGTTACCCTTTCTTTGAAATGCAGCAATTCTACCTCTGACATAAATTTTCTAAACCTAGGCAATAAGGTGTTAGCATTTTCAGTCTAAAGAAATATTTTGTTATAATCGCTTCTCAGCCTTTTGGCTAAGATCAAGTGAAGAAATATTTTGTTGCTGTCTAAGTTTTTATGTGTAGAGTAAGAAATATGTCTGACAAGACTTGTTTCATTTTAGGGGGTTAGTAAGAGAAGTCTGGTAAAATTATAAATTACAGGAAGGCAAAATCTAAGCTTCAACTTCATTGATGTTGAATGTGCTAATCCAAGTCACTTTGACTATTCAAAGTAATCGCTTGTGATTTTCATATAGCTACAGGTAATGAATTGTTTGTTCCATAACTTTATGTGTTTTTAAAAAGTACGTTTTGTAGATTTCAACTTTACTTTCATTTTTTAGTAAATAATGGAAGGATATTCAATTTAGCTTCTTAACAGTTATTTAGATATTTCCAGTGCTGAAAATATAGATTTGTTATGGCACCTTTTACTAATTTGCATGTGTACAGAAAAAAACTTAAGAAATTCAAGAGGATTAGAGAAACTTGAATTAAAAGTTAGTTGAAGCTGTAGTTTAAGAGGAATCTTTGTGTAGTACACTAAGAAATCACAGCTTATATCAGAGACTGTAGCAGGGTTTTGAAGTTGCTCGCCTTCACTTTTGAATTCTCAACTTTGACTTTGTAAAACAAAATCCAGCAAAATCTGTGTCTCATATTTAATATTCTTTTGTATTCACGTAGTTTTATTTAGTCTCTAGAGTGCTTTTCAAACACCATATAAGTACTTCCCAATTTCCAATTAGGTAAAGAAGAAGTAAGTAGACAATTTTGAAAACTTGAGAAAAGAATTGGAGGCAATGCTTGTGTGTGGGTGTGTGTGTATGTGTGTTTAAGAGAGAGAGAGAGAAAAGAAAACACATGGAAGGAAAACATCCAGTGTTGTCTTAGGATTTTCTTAGCTCTTGGCTATATTGTGCACTCAGGTCTTAATATCACTGGAATTTGGACTCAGGAATCTAATTTATGTAAATGACTAAAAGTTCATAGAACAATTCTGTCCCGGAATTTTTAGCAACTTAGGCAACTCTAATGACTAATAATTTAATGGAGCTTTATTTTATTTGACATGAATATGGTCAAACTTTCTATTTTTTATGTGGTTTCGATTATGCTCTTTGATAATGGAGAATTGCATTCTTCCTGAGTGAGAACATCCAGGTTTATCTCTAAACATTGATTTTTAACATGTTCTCTCAGACCATCATTCTTATAAATATACATCATCGTATTGAAAACTATATTTCTTCCTATAAAGAAAGGCACAGATTAGAAATTCCTGTGCATCTTGATATGTTTATGTTCACAGAGAGGCACCAACCAACAACAGAGATGAGAAGAGCTGAGTTTTTTATTGTACCTGAAATTTCAATATAAATGGACCTTTTGGAGTGTGTTCCCCCTTCTGTGTCTTGTTCAAATTAGCTGTCCAGAGGACAAGTCAGTTTCTCTCACAGTATGGCACCTCTCGCCCAAAACTGCAGGAGAAAAGCTAATACTGATGCCCTCTATGGATAAACAAAGGAAATTCCAGAAAACAGAGGGCCTTTTATCTCTCTCCTTAAATTGTACTTCTGCACTTAACAGCATCCAAAGGGAAACATACTGTGCAGAGGATTTCAGTACTCTGAGGATCTCAGAATGCCAGGAGAAACCAGAAGCCATATGCCAGCCTGAATAAAAAGCTTAGAAAAGGACCCCTGTGTTTTATAAAGTAATTACATCAGAGGTAATGTTTTGCTTAACTTGAACAGTCATGGAAACTAAAGTACACTTAGGAGAGATGAATCCACATTTCATTGAGAAATGTGGTTTCACAGTTCTCTGTGATAACATGAAGCGGTGCATTATTTATTCTTGTAGCGCCTGTGGAATTACTACCTCCTTTCCCATTTCCATGACTGTATTATGCTAAACCCTGAGCCACAGAAACAGTATGGAGTAGAGAAGACTTGTGCGTCCGGGGTATTATCAGAGAATTGGGCTCTGTGTGTCACTGTTTCAGCTGTGTGATCAAATGAGTGATGTCACACAGTCATTTAATATGTGACTAGTGATGTACACATTGGAAACCATTCTCAGCACTGGCCTTTGGCAAACAATCTCAAAGGGAAGAGGTTGCTGTGTTTCTCTAGTGACATTTATAGCACTCGTGTCAATGCGGTGCTTCATTTTTAGTTATGCCCATCAAGAATTCACTGTTCCATGTTCGGTCAAGTTGGATGCTAAAATTCAAATGGTAACATCAACAACGTGGTCAGGGAAATGGCCACAGGAAGGATGAAAGTAATATACACCCCTAGAAAAATATCTGTACTAAAGTTTTTCATACAGTCTCAGTGGAAGAAGTGAGATCGCATAAAACATGCCCTAAATATTTTCTCCCATATATATTTGAAATTTGAAAGGTGATTTATTAACAGCTTTCCTCCTGAGTATATTTTTATTGTTTCAAGTTAAACCTCACGATTGCTTTTCTTAAAGTACCAACTTCCTTGGGTGGCTGGGCTAGTCTCTGTGGTTTGCTTCTCGGTTGTACTACACTGCCTGAGAATTGGACCTACAGTTCTAAAGCCTTGTGCTGAGATGTAAACAAAAAACTATTTATAAACATTGTACTTGAAATAAAATTGGTGATTGGGTTCCCTTTATGATATTGTGTTTTTCTAGGTTAAAAGGAATTGCATGCAATGATACTTGTACGAGTGACTATTTTCAATGGCATTTATCTGTTAACTATTGGAAAAAGGTTGAAAGTTGGGTCAGTGATTCTTCTTTACTAGCAAATGCAGAGAGGTTTTTCTCATCCTTTCCTTTCTGTTATCTTTCTCACAGAAACATGTATTATAAGATTTTTTTTTTAAATTGCCATCCGGTTTGACTTGATTAGAATTTATGACAGTGGAGTCATTCTCAATGACAAAAGGATAAAGAACTAAATTGTCTGTCACCCCTTGAGACAGTGGTCTCTGCAGGTCAGCATGGAGGTCACTGGTAGGGCATTATGGGGCCTGCACTTTCTGTGATGCTGACTTTTGTCTGTGCGTTAAGTGGAGGCATCGCTGTCCTTATTACTTTATTGAAATGTCTCTCAAGATTTTATTATTTTGGATATTTTTAATAATCTGAAAAAACATTCCAGGGTCAGTAGTCAGTACTTAGGGCTTAAGCCCAGGAGGAATTTAATTGAGAGTTGATGAGAAAAATTTCTTAGAGGAATATATTTATTTAAAATATGCCACTGCTTTTAATTCTAAAAAGTTTCTATATTATTTCAACTGAAAATCCATGCTACTTTTCTTGAAGAGAGCATGTCTTCCTAGGGAAATATTAAAACAACATATTTTTAATCAACTAAACAATTTGAGTGCTAGACGCTATACAAAAACAGTTATTTCAATTAAACCAGTAGAAACCTCTATCTGTATAAGTAGAGGGGATGCTTGGTAAGGTATTTGTGAAAAGAGTTAAGGTTTAATAGACAAATCCTTGCTGCTTTATGACTACTGGGGAGAAAAAGAACACTTAGATATATTCTTTACATTTATGAAAATCTAATGCACCAAGGCATTTCTTTAAAAAATCCTGTGAGAGGCTGTTTGTGTTTTGACAAATTTAGTTTAGTGTTTTTCGTTCAGAAAACAATTTCCATGTGGTTTTAATGAATGCGTTCACTTTAAATAACATTAATAAGTAAGCTTTGAAATAAAAATTAAATTCACATAAAATGCTTCCAGTGTTCAAACTTTTCACCATATTTGTTTGGTGAGCTATGCTCATTTTTAAGTGGCACTTAAATGGAGGACAGTGCACAATATGTGACATATGATTCAGTGGGGACTTTCTTAGTGTCTTCCTTTTCTGTCTCTTTGCCATGACTGGGGTGTTGAGGTCAGACCTCTTTTTAAAGAAGAAAGTTCAATATTGTAGTATTTGAGGATGTTCCTCTGTGGTAACACTAGCAAATCATGCTGAAATGGCTTTAGATTTTTTTTCTTTTCTTTTGATTGCTTTGCTTCTTTATATTTTCTTGTTGTGAACTGATCCTATAAACAATTGGAAATAATACAAAGTATTAGAAATAGCATTAATATGAGCCATCACACTTTTAAATGATGCCTTTTTTTAATGTTTTGAATGTTTCTGACTTAAAGGTTACGTGGCATTATAGTGTTTTTGTAGTCTGCCTAGCTCAGTTTATTTCATAATTGATAAAGAGAGGTACATTCAAGATTCAAGCTCCCAAGACTTGGCCCTTAAGTAGATTGCCTTCTTTTTCAATTACTTGATTTAATTATAGAGTTAGCATTATTCTTTTCAAGAATTGACCAAATACAATTTTCTCCCACTTCAAAAATGAGACATCAGTGACTGTTTCAAGTGGACCTTGCTGGTTATTAGACAGTAAACATAATTTGTGAGAGTACTGGTACTTGCTTTGATTGGCGACCTTGCTGGTTTATGTTTGGGGATTAATAATACATCAGACATTCACACATTAAAAAAAGAGAGTGGATGTGAAGGAGGCAGGGAAGAGGATGTCGTTCCTATTATTCAGGCCTTTCCTGGGAACGGGGTCCTTCGGAGGAGAGTCACATTTGCCCAAATATGCACCTGGCTCCATTTAACATGTTTCTTGATTTTCTTATGCTAAGAAAAAAGACAGCAAAGTGTTTATACCAAACTGGCACCCTGTCAGGGGGCAATCTGTGTAAAGTTCCCTGCTGTCAGGTTAATAAATTTTTAAAAAATATCCAAAGGCAGAGGTAGCTAGAGAAAGCTCATAGTAACAGTTGCCATTCTCCAGCGGATGGTTTTCTCTTTAATATCCAAGCTGGTTCTGGAATTTTCTTGTTTGTGGTCTTCCCAGGTTCTACACTTTGCTGATGTTTTTGCTCACCTTTCCTTTCATGAATGCCATTCTAGCTTTATTTTTAAAATATTTATCCTTTTACATTTCAAATGTCTTTTAGAGGGAAAACATGAGCATAATTTATATCTGTATGGCATTTTACAGTTGAACATTACCTTTTCATACTGTGAGCCTGAATGAGGTTCTAAGTCCACCAGCCCTGGACTTTGGCTGGGAATACCTGCGAGCATCATGCTTCTGTTGAAATTCATTCAGAAAGAACCATTTGGACTTAAGCAAAATGGAGGCTTCAGTGGTGTCTGTTTATTAAACATGTTGATGTGATTCCCACCTTATAATTCTCAAACTCAGCTTTCATAAAGATATGAAACACGGGTTGATTAGTTTAGTGACATCATTACATTTTCAAGTTATTGAGAGTTAGCAAAAATGGACCAAACCTTTACATTATGAGCATAGAAGTCAGAAAGAATAGCACAGAATCTCTTTTGGTTGAAGAAAGTTTGTCATTCTCAGAGAAACAGAAAGGAACTTTGTTTTGTAAGTATTCAATCATTTTTTAAATCTACTAATCAAGACATATAGTTACTGATTTTTTTAATAGTTAGCTGCTGCTTTTAAAAATAGCTTATTTTGATGTCTTTATTTTACTTGAGGAATTTCAAAGAAAATCAATCCTCAAAATTCTGTAGTCTTCCTTTTAAAAGTGCTTTTAAGGTCTTTAATGTGCAAGAAAAATATACTGTTTTTAATTTTAATTAAAATATCATCCATCTGGAATAATATAACTAATACAGTCTAAATCGTGTTACTAAAACTATTTGAAAATATAGGGAAGATATCAGAGTACAATTAGAGAAACTAAGTACTATCATTGTTTATAAACCAAATGTTTAAAAGGCTTGCTAATTCTGAAGACCATTTGAAAATTAAACTTTATAATGAAACTGCATTCATTAAGATGGTTAAAATAAATAAACCAGATCACTAAAATAAAGCCTCTTAATTTAGCTTGATAATGAAGTATAATACTAAGGTATATTTAGCACACTTGTACCAATAATAGCCAACATGAAACAATTTAACAAGTTAATGTATGTGTTTGTCTTGTCATATATTGTTTGGCATTAGCAGTTTTCTGGGTGTTCATCTTTCTGTAAAATCATAAGTGTCTGCCAGATAATGAACTTTCCAAATATTTTGTACTTTAATTTCATCTTATTATTGAGGAACCCCCTAACTTCTCTAACAGTTTGCACAGTTAAGATACCCACATTTAAAGGTCAGTATTAGCACAGCATTTTAAAACAGCAATGCAGGATTTTCACTTCTTCTAATTTCCATATTTTATTGGTGTTTCCTATATTTTATTTTTTTAAGCACAATGAATATACAGTGAATAAATGGAAAGCTCCATTTTCTGATTTAATTTCTGATTGAAATAGAGGCTCTCCTTTTAAATGACCATGTAGATATTTTAAAAGTATTTTATAACTTTGTATAAATTAATAGTTGATGTCTTTTCGCAAATATGTATTGCTCCTCATATTGGGTGTGAATTTACTAAGTCATGATTCACATGCTAGTGGCTCATGTCCCTGAGAATAATGCTAGTCAATCAGATTTCAAACTTCGTTCTCCATAAAGGTTTTACATGTTGTGAAGGGCATCTAAATTAGGGTCTTTGGGGTATGTGTTTAGAGCATGTCCTCCATGTCCTACAATACTTCAAGTTGTTTACTAAATTTGTAGTATGTGTATGTTTTTCTCTATCATAAAATTAATAATTATATTAACCTTCTTTTAGCTCACAGTATCCACATGTCACTTAAGTACACTTCTGTATCTACGTATATTTAAAAAAATAATTTCCAGACTAATTTATTAAAATTAATATTTTACCAATAAAGAGCAACTAATTTTATTATGCTGCTGCTTCCGGCATAGTTGGGTTATAATCCAAATTCTATATCCTCTTTGAAACTGCTATTCACTGAGCAGAAGAGACAAAAGTATTTCTCAGTGCAATTTAATTCAGTAAAGAAATTTGGTGCTTTCTTCACAATTTGATTTATAGGGAATGTATGCATACACACGCACACACACAGATACACATACTACTTGCCATGGCTAGGGAACATCTTTGAATCTGAATGTTAGAAAGTTAAATATTTGTCTATTTATAAGTATGTGTATGAATACACTATATATATACACTATATATATATACACACACAGAGTCTATATGAGTGTGTATACAGATATGTATTACAATGTAAACATTTATCTTTTTCTGTTTTTAAGAGGGCACTTTTCTAAATAACTAGCAAGCACAATTTTTGTTACACATTCTTGAAAGGGTTGCATGTACCTAAATTTACATGATACACAGTAAATAGAAAGGGTGGTTGCTTCACAATAAGGGAATTTTAAATATTTTAATTTTAAACATTTTAAATATTTGCTATTAAACTAGTGTGGTATAATTCATCTCCTTTTGCTAGTCTTAATGGCCTCATATGTGGTGATGTCTTTAATATCAATATGACAAGATTTATTTTTATAAGTTAATGGTTTGGAGTTACTTATTGCATGAGAGAATCATCACTGTCAGAGAGGCTAAGGGATTAATTTGATTTAAAAATGCAAACAATTGAAGCTGTTTCAACATCATAAAAATTATTATTGCAGAGTGAATTTTTGCCAAAATCAACTAAAGACAGGAGAATAAAAAACTCGAAAGAAAAAAACACACATATTTTCCTATATTTAAAAATGTATAGATGTAGAGGTATTATGAGGAGTTAATCGCCCTTTCCTAAACCTGCATTTTTTCCTTCAATATATTTATTTCATTTAGCAAAACACTGCAAAATTGAAGCATGTCAAAAGGTAATATATCATTTGCAAAAGGAGAAGTATGAAAGAAATATTGAGAACGCTAACATTTTAATGGATCATTTAATCATGTCCATGTACTGCACTGTAATCTATGCCTGGTTACTATACAGAACAGGGATCATGTTTATGATGTGGGAAAACTTCCATAAACTTTTGGAAAGAAACATACATACACCATTGTTTCAGGATTGATTGGCTGATCTTATTCTGATTCTTGTGGCTAAAATAGTTTTTGGTTTTGAGTTATCTAAGACATTGTTCACATTTTAGGTACACTATTTCTCTGCTTTCATTTGTAATGCTTTCTTCTTCCATTTAATTCCATGTTTATAGTAATTTCCTTGCAACCCAAACAAGATCTGCAGCAATCAGAAGTGTTAAAAAAATTAAGCATTATCGTTTGAAAGTGATTAATGTGTATAGTTACCTGCCTTAACGGGAAATGAAAGAGCTAGTCAGATTGGAAGTTGCTGATGACATTGAGATGGTTGTGTTAGCCTCGAATGGAAGCTACCCATCTTGTCATCTGTGGGGTATCAATATGTTTTTATAATGATCCAATAACCTGAACCCTGTAACAGTTTATGGTCCTTTTGAGAATTCTTATGGATTCTTAGAGTGACGGAGGTCTGAGGAAAGATCTTGAAAGCTTTCACAAAATCCGGCTAGGTGACAGAAAACTAGCATGACTGTGATTTAGCTGCTTAGGAATCCTATTGACTGGGAATATCATAAAACTTTTAAGTTAAAACAAAACCCACAAAACAAATGGCAGATAGAAAGGGTGAGAGGGTACAAAAAGGATGGTAAAAATTTTAAAGTACTGATGGGTCTGAGGGGAGGCAAGAAGCAGGATTTTTTTTTTTAACCTAGAAGCAGGAATTTGTTTATAGACTGTTTTGAACATTGCAATGTACATTAGATATCTGTATCAATGCATTTCTTTTATAGGAAAGCTCTCTCTGTCTCTGTCTCTCTGTCTCTGTCTCTCTCTGTCTCTGTCTCTCTGTCTCTCTGTGTGTATGCACAGATTTGGCTGTTGCTTTTATTTTTTCCCTTGACTATCATTAGTCAATGACAAATAAAGAACTTGCAGTTTGAATCTGGCACCAGTAATATATAAAACCAGAAACAGCAGGAAATAACCATGATGAGTAACATCACACCAGTATACGTATGTAGATATCATCTTAACATTTGTAACACTGCTAATTTCTATGGGCTTTTTAAAACACACTTCCACATGAGCTCTCAAAACCCATAAAAGTGTGGCATGTAAAGTAAATTGTTTGTCACTTGCTGACGACCTGCCATATTTATTGTCAGGAGAAATGGACATTAGTTGGAAAAGCAGTTGTTAAAGGCCAAACAATTTTTAAAGATGGCAAAGATGCGCGAGGGTTTTCCTTTTTCTAACAATGAGCCACCCCTTCAGACATCAAAAGACAAGATAATAAGACACTTCAAGCACAATTCAAGATTATATTCAACATCTAAAGGCTCATCTCTTGTCAGTTTGCATTTACTCTCCCAGGGATGTGATGCTTCTATCATCTTTCTGTCAAGAGGAGTCTGGCAGAAGAGGCGAGGGCTCTTATTTCACACACTTAGGGTTTTTTATCAAATAGCCCACACTCGTTCTGATTCAGCCAAAATGGGGGGATAATTTGAAGAAGGTCATGCACAAGCAGAAATCTCATATTGATTTGTGTGATTAGAAGGCATTAAAATTGCCCGTTTATGTTAGTTTCTGATGTGTTTTGTCCGTTTATTTGGTAATACACTTCTGCAGCCTAGGGAAAAAAAGATGACTTAAAATTTAAAAATAGATGGCTGAAAGGCAAAATTATTTCCTTTAATATGACCATATTTGAACATTTAACAAGTGAACATAAAAACAATTTAATGCTTTTAGCTGAACAGTATTTGAAATTAGCTTATATCATGAAATACTCCCTGCAATGTAAAAGCAAAATAGCAAGATTGTGTCTATCAGAGGAAATAAATATGTAAGTGAAATTGTTTTTAAATACTTTTAAAATTGATTTCATGTATTTAATATATAGATGAGAGGTGATGACATTTTCAATATAAATGTAATTATGAGGCTATTTTACAATGGTTATCAAATTTTTAACATTTTGCACTCTTGGAAGTTACAATGCCATTATATTTGTCATTTTATGCCATTTTTAGTATATATGTCCTCTTCCACAGATGATACTAAAGAATAAAAAGAGTTTTTATATTATTATTATTACTTTCTGTCAAAATTCATCACATTTTCTCCTTTGCTCTCTGATCATCACAAAACCATATAAAGAAACATTTTTTTCTTTTCTTTTTGGTGGTGGGGAGAGGGCACAGCTATAGAAGTTAGAACTAGCCTTTCTTCTCAAAATAACACAACTGATGAAAATAAAACCATGATATCCTGGGATCATTTCTATATTGAATCTTTGAAATTACTTTTCTTAGGAATTTTCATCAACTCTCTGTGTCTCCATTTTTTATATTTCTTTGCTGTGAAGTCTTTTGAAACTGACTTTCTTACTTTTGTGTTACTTTTACCAGGAAAATACATACAATGTAGTTACAGTGTGCCATAGTAGAAGTGAAGACCATAATTTGTCTACTTATTATACAAACCTTTTCTATATTCTATAGTTTCTGCATTCAACATTCAAAGTGAATTCCTCCACTCAACAAATATTTCTGAGTTCCTGTGTTCTGGAACTAGGTGGAGGGTACACCTGATAGAACTGGTTATCTGGTTCAGCTCCACTACCTGGATGCAAAAATGAAATGGTTACCCGCCTCACCAAAATAGCCCATAGCCAACACGATATATTGACAGCTTCCTTGCTTCATCATTTCCTGTGATTGTTCAGGAAATCTTAATCTTCAAAGTCATGTATTCCAGAAATTCTTCAGTGGTCAAAAGTATTAACCATTTGAGGCGCAGCGGGTTGAGCGCCGCACTGTGAAGCATGCACAACACAGTCACGCGAGTTCCATCCCGGGCCAGGGAGGGGAACCACGTGCCACAGCATGTGGTTCTTGTCTTCCCCGCTGCTCCGCTCCGCAGTGTACTTTACTCGATCTGCTTGTTCTGCTCCCCACTCCGTCTCTGGTGAATCCTCTCACTTCCTGTGCATCTGGCCTGTCTGTACCCCAGCTCTTGTATGCATAAATAAATAAATCTTAAAAAAATGTATTAACCATTTGAGAAAAACTGTTATCTCCAAAAAAGAGAGGAGGAAGTAGTATTGAGAATAAGTTACATTTATGATATTTTCCTCATAGAATGCAGTGCTTATACCATAAAACACAAATGATTTTTTTGTCATGTCCAAAGGGAAAATGGACTAGGTTTATCTCTTCCTCCTGTTTCTCCTGTCTCCATTGTTCTTAGGAGATTCGTGTTTGTTTGTTGTATAATGTAACATAGTGGATCAAGTATCTGGAGTTAGGTGGCTTGGATTTGAGCCTAACTCTGCCACCTGCCATCTGCCACCTGTTAGCTGACTAAACAATGGGCACAACATGTTTAAACCTCAGGGTCTCCATCTTTAAACAAAGATGTTGATGACATTTATTTCATAAGGCTGCCTTGAGTTTGGAAAAAGGTAACACATGTAGCAACCTGATGAGTCTTTGGAATGTAACCTGCACTCAATAAAAAAACAGGCTTATATATTTTATTAAGAGTTGAAAAGTTGGAAGGGATATGATTCATGTTGAGCAATAAAATGTCAGAACACCAACAATTAAAATTCTGAGGCCTTCAAAATTAGCCATGCTTCTCCTTAAGGAAATATCAGCCCACACAGTTCCCTTGATCAAACTAAAATTTCTAGCCATTTCTGACATTGCCATGTTTTCTTCATGTATATGAGTTACTGCCTTTTCCCAAAGTCTGTTCAGCAGAATATTTGAATTCATAAGTATATAGATGCTAAGCAGCTTCCAGAGTGGATAACAACCTATCATCTTAATCTGGGGAAGGACATGGACCAGGTGGTGGGCAAGGGTGGGAGGGAATAGTTACCTCTCTACATTTAAAATACTGGATGTGTGTGTCTTTTAAATCATAGAGATTTAAAAAATAATTCTGGCATTGAGAAGTTATGAAATCAGATGTCTGGGGGCGACTGCAAACTACTCCCTAACTAGTGCATTAGTTGGATACTCTGGTGGCTGCGTGCCTTTGAGTGTGAGCTGCCTTTCCAGAGATCTCGCCAGCTCTCCAGTCAAACATGTTATTTCTTTCTATTTTGGCTGCACTGTAGTAGGGATGTATCTTCTGTCTCTAGTTCTGTTTCTAGTTACAGTCTCGAGATCTTTCAGAGGATAATTTTGTGACCATATCAAGGTGAACTACGGGAAATTTCAGACAGAGAAACATCTCACTGAAGCATGTGAGATGGCAAAAATGATGGACCAGGATTGTGGCCTCAGTTCAAATTACTGCTCTTGATCCTTGCAGAGGGGAAAACCTCTCATGCCTCCAGCCTCTTCTATAACATGAGAGTTCAAATACCATTGTACTGGATGACTGAACCCTGGGGTGTTTAATAAATGTGAGTTCCTTTCCCCCATTTCTTTTTCTTTTCTTTGAACTTAATAAGTCTAAGTTTACTTCTTTTTTTAAAAAATTTATTTATTTAATTATATTTGACACCATTTGTATTCCCCAGGGAGTTCCCACCACCATTCCACCCGTGCACCATCACCTCAGTCCCTTGTGCTCTTTCTGCCCTCATCCCCGTTTTTGCCCTCCCTTCCTTACCCCCACCCCACCATGGTCCCTTTGGTTTATCTTTCACATTTTGGTCTGTTGGTGAAGATGTGGATAAAAAGGAACACTAATACACTGCTGGTGGGAATGTAAGCTAATCCAACCACTATGGAAGGCCATATGGAGGTTCCTCAGTCTACTAGAAATGGAACTACCATATGATCCAGCAATCCTGCTCCTAGGAATCTACCCAAAGGACACAAAAACACTGATCCAAAAGAGCACCTGTACTCCTATGTCTATTGCAGCACTATTTGTAATTGGTAAGACATGGAAACAACCCAAATGCCAAAAAGTGGATGACTGGATCAAGAAGATGTGGTTCATATACACAATGGAATATTATTTAGCAATCAAAAATGACAAATAGTGTCATTTATAGAAATATGGATGGAGCTAGAAGGAATTATACTCAGTGAAACAAGTCAGAAGGCAAGAGAAAAATATCAGATGGCTTCACTATTAGGAGGAATATGAAAGAGCAACAACTATAACAAAAAAAAGAAGAAAAAACTCAAGAAAATGGGCAATTACAACCGAAAGCAAACAAAAACTCAACAAGACCTTTCCCCCATTTCTTAGATCCATAATGTGTCTCTCAGAACTGAGAAGTGTGGGCACTGTAAGGTCCTCTAATGGGAGCGCCCTCCAGGGAGTATGGATCAGGTATGAATGATCAGGTGAGACAAGGTTTTGAATGGTAAGATCTGTTTTCTTAATTTAACTTTCTTCATAAAAATCACCCCCAAAATTGGGATTATATACAGAGAATAATCTCTGCTCCCAAAATAAAGAGGATTTACTTGTCCCAGTGGGATGATCTTTTCTGCCCCAGAATGAAATATTTCTCTGAAAGGACCTGTTACATGTTAGGCATTGGGACATGGTTTCAATCAGAAATCCATGGTGTCTTCATTCCTTTTGGATTTTTTATTGCCAGTGTTTAATTAGGATTTTCTAATCTTCAAGAATGAGCATTTCATATTTTATTTAAAGGAATAAGCCAAAAATAAAATTGCCATCTCAAAAATTCTTTCAGTATAACACTCCTAATATCTGAATATTTAATTAATTAATTGATTAAAAAGATTAAATTAATAATTGAAGCCATATTTGGAGGAAATATTAAGAATGCTTAGAGATATCAGTAGTGATTACTGAAACATTTTATAATACACCAAAGTAGTCATTAAAGGAGCATCTATTTTTTTTTTGTAAAGATTTATTTATTTATGCATACAAGAGTGGGGTACAGGCCAGAGGCACAGGAGGTGAGAGGATTCACCAGAGACAGAGTGGGGAGCAGAACAGGCAGATCGACTGAAGTACACTGCTGAGGTGAGCAGCGGGCGAGGCAGGAGCAGTTTGCTGTGCCATGTGGGTCCATGCCCTGGCCAGGAATCAAACTCCCACTGCTATGCCATTACTGATGCTTCATAGTGAGACCTTCTACCTGCTGCTGCACCACCAGGAAGGCCCCCAAAAGGAGCATCTTTTGTTGTCAATTCCATACATTTTTAACTATAGTTTATCCATGCTCCATGCATGTTTATCAGAAATTACTGGTATTTCTAAAATCACTCATTTTATGTGTGTCAACTGATGTTGATAAATACATAGTATTTTATGGAAAATATTAAATCATGCTTTCAGACTGAATTAATGTATGTATTTTTATTGTCACTAAATAGAAGAGACAAACTCTCCTTGAAGACAACGGCAATGACCATCCCTGTCTCAGAATGTGCCCATTTGACAGTTGTGACTCTCTTCTCTGAGTATAGAGGATATTTTATCTCTTGCATGTCCCAGCTTCATTGCTGTTTCCTAGTTTGGGTCACCTAGACTTATATGTCGCCAGTTAGTTGCACCACTGGGTAGTGTTACTTTGGGAAAAATCATTCAATTTTTCATAATTTTTAAAATGGAAATTTTAAATCAGGCTTGTCTAAAATTCAACACTTAGGAGAACTGATTTTTACTAATATTTCTTCTTTCTGGTTGGCAGTGGTGGTCAAGAAAGATTTAATATTTTTAATAATAATAAATGAGGTATTGTTTAATACTGAAACCCACAATTAGTGGTGCCTCTTCTATTAGGTAGAGTAACTTAAGATAGTTATGAAATGTGAAAAGAAATCCAGAGAGGACCAGGACAAAGAGGCAGGCTGAGCCTGGTCACTGCAAGGTAGTTTACACCTATATTGCAACAAGGCAGGCACCCGCAGAATTAACAACTGCTTTCCTCATTGACTTGAATCAACAGTTTTTTTTCTCCAAAATATTTGTCAATGCTTTCATGCCATTCATCTAATTAAATACAATAAATCCTCACAATAAAGCCACATTTTTCAGAAGAAATATTATATATAATACGTTCAGAATCACTGCTTTTTTTCCCCTTTCCTCTTTTTCTCCTTAATGTGTGGGTGTTTGAGTCTCCTTCTTTTACATCACATAAGGGCCGTTTAAAAACTGTTTCATCACCTTTATCACCATCATTCATTTAAGTCACTTCAGATTTCATTTACTCAAAAAATGTTGGGATACAAACTGGTGTGGGGATCTGACTCTCCATGGTCTTCTCAGAACAGCTGGGAGAGGCTGAAATCTTTTTCCTATTAGGTTGAGGGTTGGCTCTCTGTAGATTTCTTAAGATTAGTCTTTGAAGTACTTTCTTTTTATGTAAAATCGATGAAAAAATTATAATCAATTCCTTTTTTAGCTAGTTTCTTCCTGAGTAGGTGTTCTTTTTAAATCACTACTCTGTAACTCTTAGAAAAGTGTCTTATTCTGATTATAGCTCCTCACTGCTGTGAATGATGGCATTTTAAATGGCACATGCCATTCTCTAAAAAGCTCTTTAGGTATTTTTTTTGGTGTTATAGTATGCCGTTTCAAGAGTCTTTCACCAAACATTTCATTGTTTCATCAACTACTTTGACAACATCTGTAGACTCAATGCACAGCCTCTGCCATTCCAGTTCTTTCACTTCCGGACAGGCTGGATCTTGTAACCTTGTGGAAATGAGGGGAATACACACAGATCTGGGTCTTATAAAGCATTGGAGATAAATTAATCAGTGGTAAGTTTTTCTTTTACCTATCACTGGGTTGCTCACCAGCACTTGCGAAACTGAGCCACCTCCTCCTGAAAGTTGGCATCCTTTGCAGGCTCAGGTCTAGCAATGGGTCAGACCCCTCCTCAGAGCTTGAAGGCTTGGACATCCTAGGAGTTTGTAGCATATTTTCTTCATTTAAGCATTAAAATAATCTTTCTTACTGTTAGGCGTCTTTAAGATGACTTGCCCCCATGAAAATGGCAAAACTTTCCTACTACCTTTTGGAAGGACACCTTGGTTCTGGGTCACCTGATCCCTGAGAGAGGCATTTTTCCTCTATCAAATATCTTTTTAGAGAAAAAGCTACACAATCTATTTAGCAGTGCACTCTTAGCTAATATCACTTCATTTCAATTAGGTGAAAGGGGTCAAGTGCAAATAACCATTTAATATCTTTGAAGTGCTCTCAAAGTTGTTTATAATGAACTTTTTGAGAGGCTAAGTTATTCAAAAGCACTTATTGAGTGTGTCCAAGCCAGCTGCCTCCCCCCCTTTTTTGTGGACAAAATATTTTGGCTAAGCTACTTGATTTCCTGCATTAAAACGAATCTTGCCTTCCCTTGCTTTCCAACTATTCTCTCATTTTTCAACCTCTTTTGCAGTCATTTCCAGTGTTTGCTTAGTATTATAATGACTTGTGCATTTGTCTGCCTCCCTTGCTGGGTAGCAAGCCCCTAGAGAATAGATAATAGATCTTGCATATATTAAGTGCCAGATAAATGTTTTTTGAATTGAACTGCTTCTGAATTGGATGTTTCTGGACATCATCCACACTTGGTAAATACTTACTGAATATTAAGAGGAAATAGACTCTACCCACAGGAGTCTACTATTCAACTTAAGTAAGAATGTGTGTGTATATGTGTGTCAACAAAAAAGAATTACAAAACAAAGGTAAGGGAGTGTTTATTCATGTATTCAACAAATATTTATTGAGTACCTTTGTGCTAAGACTTGTATTAGATGTTGAAAATTCGGTGATGAATTAGATAAACTTGGTTCCTATTTTCCTGGACTTTACACATGTAGGGAGGTCAGACATTAGGCGATTATTATCTAGAAATTTAATAATCTACCATTTTGAGAAGTGCTCTGCAAGAGAAGTATGAGATGTTATAGGAAAACACAATAGGGGATGTGATAGTTCGAAGGATCTGGTATAGGGGAAAATGAGTCGACAATATGTGGATATTATTTTGACAAATTACTCTTCTTCCATAGGATAACAATCTTGGTGGAACTATCAGATAAGGTGTTCCAGCTTTTCCTGGACAAAGGGACTGTTTGTGCCCCAAAATAGAAAATCATGTGCTCCCTCCTGGGAAAATAATTCTTGAACTAAGAGACCTAAAGACTGAAAAACACCTAGGGTCTTTCTAGGTATAGGTGCTGCTGGAAACTGCCTTAGTTTTTACCACCTTGATTCCCAAGAGTCTTCATTACTATCTTTTCAGTAATCTGGATCTTTAGTTTTTCTTTTTACTCTGCGAGTTATCGCAAATCCTCATTACACATTCTTTTCTCTCCCACTCACTTTTTTGCTTAAGAAGTTAGAATAGATGTATGTTACTTGCAACTGGATACCCTTGTACTGGTGTGTTCATGACTTCCAGGGTTGCATTTTGATAAGACATTTTTTAAGTTGACATTTCAAAGTTAGAATAGAGAAGGAATTCCACGGTTGTTTGGGCAAATAGAATGGTCAAAGATGCAGAGTGAAAGCATTGCGTTCAATTATACCTTCCATGATGGGAGGTAAAGTATTAGGTCTTCTTTACAGAAAAGGAAGTAGGGCTTGGCAGTATGCTAATTACAAATGCTGAATTCTGCTTTCTGAGTTAGCAAGCTGGGAAGTTTGAGAGAAGCACATGAGGTAAAATTTAACAACTGCCTCCCATTCCTTCTTCCTAGCTTCAGACCCAGCCAGAGTGCTCACCACCAGCCCTGTATATTTTACTAGAGAATCATTTAAATTACCATCTATGCTTAAAGGACAAATGCTCTGTAATGCTGATGTGGTTGTTCTCATTGTCTATTCTACATTACAACCCACCATAAACCTTAGTGGTTTAAACAATGATATAATTTTTTTTTCTTCAAAAATCTTCAATTTTGGCAGCACTTTAATCTTCAGATAATTTAGATGTCAGCTAAGTTAGTTCAATTTTAGTGTATGTGCCACCGAAGCAAACACAGTTAAATTAGTACAAAGTCTAGGTCTGGAATTATGTGAGGGCTTGGTTTTTCACACGTCTGGCAGCTAATGATGCTGCCTAGAGCTTTATCATCTGAGGTTGTTGAGAGGAATAGATATATCTATATAGTTCTCCATGTGGCCTTGGCTTCTTCACAATAAAAGGACTGGGTTCCAAGGGCAAATAGTGGGGGGGTGGGTAATGGGTGGGTCAGTGAAGGGATAGTAGGAGGGAGGGTGACTGGCTTTCATAAAGTAGACTTTTCTGACCTGTCCTTGACACTCAATAGCATCTACTTCACAACTTTCTATTCATTAGAATTGAATCACTAATTTTGTCTCATATTTAGGAAAAGGAGATTAAACTGTACTTTTTAATGAAAAGAGCCTCAACAAATTTAGTGGACAAGTTATAAAGCCACACAAAGGCAATAGTACTTCTATATACCTCTCTGATAAATTAAGAGAATGCATTTGGAAGCAGTGTCATTTTTTTTTAGTGAAC
The DNA here is from genome assembly GCA_019455555.1 of Galemys pyrenaicus. Classification (NCBI taxonomy): domain Eukaryota; kingdom Metazoa; phylum Chordata; class Mammalia; order Eulipotyphla; family Talpidae; genus Galemys; species Galemys pyrenaicus. The sequence goes on along the minus strand of JAGFMF010011718.1, from coordinate 4,180,413 downwards.
AGATATTTTTAATGAATCAGAAGACCTTGTTTGAGGCCAGGTTAAATGGTGGGTAATGTTTGTACCATTTAATGTACATACTGCAGTATCTTCTAGATATTTGTGTGTTTGGTTCTACTGAAGGTTACCTTTATTTTATCACTTTCATTTTTCTCATAGAAATTAGGAGATTTAGTTTAGATTTTGGAAACCTGGTCTTTGTTCCATAAACGTGAAAAAAAATAAAGAAAGTCTCATCTCAGGGTATCAGGGGCAAATGGAAGATAGGATCTGGAACTCCACTATGTCCACGCTTATGACAGACCATTGGTTATAGCAAATGAAAATAGATTTCCCAAACCTAACATATTAAGTTCAATACAGTTCTCTTTGGTAATAACAGAAAGAAATTCCAGTTATAATAAACCATCTTTGAGCCTTTATGTCTACCACTAGACATTTTAAAGAAGGATGAGTTGGTAAAAGAAAGTTGTTATTTGAAAGCATTTCATATAATTATTGTTTATAAGAAAATCATCTGCACCACAATTTTCTAAAATACTCTAAAATGAGTTCTATATTTGGGGTTTTTTTCTCTTATTTTTTTTCTGATTATATCTAAGATATTCTTTCTTCAGTGATCTTGAATTCTTATAGAAGCTGAAACCCATTTCCTAATATGTTCTATGATTTCTGTAAAGTATCATCAGAGGCAAGAATGAGTATTCTTGGCATTTTAAACAATCAGATATGCAAATGAAGGTTAAGGTTCTTTTTGGTTCTGTTGAGGAAAGTGGAGAAGCACAGTATCCTATTCAAATTCAGAATTAGCTGTGGTCATTTTAAATATGGACTCTGCAAATTAAACTTTGTTCAGCTGTTACATGTTGTTCAAATAGTGACCAGACCCAGCAGTTTTATTAACTCAAATAGTGATGACTTGAATTCCAAATTTTTTTCAATCTGGCTCAAGTCCCAAACCTTGTTTTCCTTGGACCTAGATCCTCCAGCCCTCCTTTCCTTCAGGGAATACCTGAGCAGCCAGGATGGAAATATGCTGGGTGCTACTCTTCACACACATATGAAATACCAGTCTACAAAACCTTTTTATGAAAGTACTTCCTTTAAATCCAATTAGAGGAACTTCATGATAAAGTAGATTTTCAAGTGTGTCTACTTCCAGACTTTAATAATAATGATGATCCTAGATTGGTATTTTCAATGTATTTGTATGTGCAGAATTCCTCTGAGGTAAAAATTTGCCACAATTATTAGACTTCAAGCAATGTAAAATTTATGGGGCTATTATGTTGTGTTTCTTCACTATTTAAAACCTATGGTGGCTCCAATTGGTTTCAGAATAAATTTCAAACTCTGATAATATAGTTTCCATGCTCCAGATGATGTGCCCCTACTTACCTGCAGGTGTTATATAATCACAGAGCAATAAAATGCTTTTATGGCTTGTATTTTCCTTATTTAGCTTGTTTGTATGGAAACTATATATGGTAAATATTTCCTATGTAAACAAACATTTTCATAGCAACAGCTTAAACAACTATGAAGTGTCTTATCATTATTATTTTACCACTTATTTATATAATTCCCTAATGGACAGTTTGGTGGTTTCTAATTTATATAATTTATTTTTAATGGTCTTTATTGTGGTAACTGATTTACGATACTGTATATGCTTTAGGAGTTTAGATTCACACCTCTAGAAATGCATGTTAACATGCTACACCAACCACCAAAGCATCAATAATCTCAGCACAGTACATTGAGTAACCTCCACATTTTACACCCTGGAGCCTCTAATTCTGGTAGCTTCAGTCTGCTCTGCAGTCAGATTTCAAGGTTTGGTTTCCTTACAGTTGCTTTTTATCTGTTACTTTGCTCTATTTCTTTATATTCCAAATATGAATGAAATCACCTGTTGTTTTCTTCTCCTTCTGACTTATTTTGCTTAGCACTATCCTCTCCGGTTCCATCTATGTTGTCACAAATGGCAAGACTTCATATTTTTTTTTATTATCTCTATTTACTCTGTCCTTAAGCACTTAGATTGTTTCTGTAGCTTCACTATTGTAAGTAGTGCTGCATTGAACATAAAAATGCATATATCCCTTGAATAGGTACCTGGGAGTGGAATTGCTGGGTCATATGGCAGATCAATTTTTAATATTTTGGGAAAGTGTCATACTATTTTTTTTAATGAACTAGACCAGTCTATATTTATACCAACAGTGCAGGGAAAACTGGACAGTTACATGCAAAAAAAAAAAAAGACACGATGGAATACTACTCAGCAATCAGAAATGAAAAACTAGACTCATTCAGAGGAACATGGATGGATCTGGAGGAGATTATGCTCAGCGAAGTAAGTCAGAAGGCAAAAGAAAAATACCAGATGGTTCCTCCCTTAGGAGGAACATAAGGGAACCAAAGGAGGATCAAGGAAAGGAATAAGAACAACAATAATAAAAGCAATAAAGACACAAAAACCAAAAATGAGGAGACAAGGACAGACTGGGGACACTTGGTGGGGAGGGGAGAGGGAGGGTTAAGGGAAGATGGGAGCATGAGGAACTGAGGTGATGGTGCACTGGTGAGATGGTGATGGGGAATACATGGGGATTACAACTGATGTCAAATATATGTAAATTTTTAAAAAAATTTTATATTAATAAAAAAAGAAAAAAAAAAAGAAAAGAAACTAGTCCATTGTCTCACACATTGCACAAAAATGACCCCAAAATGTGTAAAATACTTATATGTAAGACTTGAAACCATAAAATACTTGGACAACAACATAGCCAAAGCATTCTGTGACACTGGATTCAGTGATGTCTTTGAGTTGTTAACTCCAAAGACAGACAACTAAAGCAGAAGTAAACAAATGGCTGTCCAGTTTTCCCAGCACTATTTGTTGAAGAGATTGTCCTTTTTACATTGTATGGTCTTGGTTCCTTTGTAATAAATTACCTATCCATATAAGTTTGGTTTATTTCTGAGCTCACAATTCTATTGGTTTGTGAGTATGTTTTTATTCCAATACCATACTGTTTTGATCACAATCAACTTGAAGTATAGTTTGAAGACTGGGAGTATAGCATTTCCATTATTTTTCAAAATATTGCTTTTGAGTATTGCTTTGGCTATTCCTGATTTTTTGTCTTTCCATGTAAATTTCAGTAACATTTGTTCTTTTCAGAATACTATTGACATTTTGCATTGAATCTGTCTACTGGTTTGAGTATGACTATTTTTAACATGATAATTCTTTTAATTCATAAGCAAGGAATATTTTTCCATTTATCTTTTTTTCTATTTCTTTAACAATGTCTTATACTTTTCATTGTGCAGGTCTTTCACTTCCTTTGTTAAGTTTATTCCTAGATATTTAACTCTTTGATGCAATTGTGATGTGGGTGTTTTCTTGATGTGGTCTCTTGTGGTTTATTTTTTGCATATTGTAACACAACCATTTTTTGTATATTGATGCTGTAGTTTGCCACCCCACTGTCCTGATTTTTTCTGATAGTTTTTCAGTGGAGTCTTTTGGACTTTCTCTCTATATATATTATCATGTCATCTGCAAGTAGTGATATTTCTTCTTATTTTGTAGTTTGGATTATTTTTACATCTTTCTCTTAACTAATATCCCTAGCTAGGACTAGTTTCCCTAGCTAGGTCTTTAAGTGTGAAAAGTGATAGTAAATGTGGATAGCATTGACTTCTACCTAATTCTGAAGAATAGCTTTCAGTTTTTCACCATATATATGATGTTAGCAATGTTTTTTTTAAATATTAAATGGATGTTGAATCTTGTTAAAAGTTTTTTCTGTATCTATTGATATGACCACATGATTTTTACCTTTCTTTTGTTGATGTGGTGAATCACACTTGCATTTGAATGTTGAAATATCTTTGCATCCCTGGAATAAATACATTTGATAATATATTGTTAAATGCAGTTTACTATGATTTTATTGATTTTTGCATCTATTTTCATCAGGGATATTGATCTGTAATTTTCATTTATTTATTTTTTTTTGTGAAATTCTGTCTGCTTTTGGTATGAGTTATAGCCTCATAAAAGGTGTTTGGAAGCATTCCCTCTTTCTCACTATTTTGGAAGACTTTGAGAAGGATAGGTATTATTTCATCATTGAAAGTTTGGTAGAACTCACAAGTGAAACTCTCTGGTCCTGGGCTTATTTTTTTGGTGGGGGGGCAGTTTTGATTACTCTCTTAATATCCATTCTTGTAATGAGTCTGTTCAGATTTTCTATTTCTTCGTGATTCAGTTTAAAAGGTTGTATGATTCTAAGAAATTATCCATTTCTTCTAGATTATTCAGTTTATTGCCATATAGAAATCCATAGAAGTCTCTTATGATCCTTTATATTTCCGAGGTGTCTGTTGCAATATGTCTTTCATTTTTGATTTGATGTATTGGAATTTTCTTTCTTTTTTACTTCTTGTGTCTACTTAGTTTTGTCTATTTTATTTACTTTTTACAGTTTCTCCTTCACTCATTTCTTCCTTAAAATTTTTAATTTCTTCTACTTGCTTTTAGTTTTATTTACTCTTTTTCTAGCTCCTTACATTTTAAGGTTATTTTTTTGAGATCTTTCTTGTTTCCTGATGTGGGCCTGAATTGATCTGTTTCCTTCTTGGTATCATTTTTTTTTGCTGTGTCCCTTATGTTCTACATCTTGTGTCTTCATTTTCTTTTGTGTACAGTTTTGTTTTTTTAAATTTTTTCCTAAAGTTTCTTCATTAACCCAATAGTCATTTAGTAGTGTGTTGCTCAGCTTCCACATATTAGAGGATTTTCCATGCTTTCTTTTTGTGGTTGATTTCTGGTTTGATATTATTGTTATCAGAGAATATATTGATTTAATTTTAATCTTCATGAATTTATTGATACTTGCTTTATGACCCAACGTGTATCGGTCTTCAAAAAATATTCATGTATACTTGAAAGGAATGTGTACTAAGTTTTTGGGGAAAGTACATTGCCTTCAAAGTGGATATTATACCCATCTGGTCAAATGTCATTTAAGATTATTGTTTCCTTGTTGATTTCCTGTTTGCTTTATCTGTTCTTTGATGAAAGTCCCTAGTACTATTGTTTTGTGGCAAATGTCTGCTTTGAGATTTGCCTAATAGTTGCCTCATATTTTTGATGCCACTTTTGGTGCATATATATTGTTCACTTTTATATTATTCAGCTATATTAATCCCTTAGTCATTGTACAATGTATATCCTTTATAGTTGTTAACTTTTTTTAGTTGGAGGTTTATTTTACCATATAAGTGACTGATTCTGCCTTTTTGAGTGCTTGTAGGATTGTTTTCCAACCATCTATTTGGAGCCTTTTTTTAATATTTGGAGCTCAGATGGGTCTGCTGAAAATAGCATAAAATTGTGTTTGTTTTCTGATCCCACACCCAATCTATGCCTTTGATTGGTGAGTTTGTTCCATTTCCATTTGGAATAATTATTGTTTTATCTTTAGTTTTCTGGTCTATTTATTTCCTTGTTCAACTTGTGTGTGTGTGTGTGTGTGTGTTTTCTTGTCTTTATTTTGATAGGAGAGTGTCCTTTCAACATTTCCTGGGGAGACATAGTGTTTGCAAACTGATTTAGCTTTTCTTTGTCCTTTATTTCTCCTATATATCTAAAAAAAATCTTGCAAGAATATAATATTCTTAACTGGTAGTTTTAAGTTCCAGTCTCTCCTTAATATAGGGTTTCTTCTAAGGAGTCTGATACACTCCTGATGAGAAAAACTTAATAGACACCCTTTTTCTCCTCTCCATCTTTTTCAATATTCTTTCTGTATTTCTTGTAGGTTTCATTGTATTTAGATTACCAGTTATTCTTTTAGCTTCATGTTTAAATTTGTTATATTTTTAGTTCTTTCCCCATGTTTGGGAAGTTTTCCTCTACTTTTTATTTGAATAAGTCCTCTGATCCCCCCTCTTTCTCTTACCCTTCTGGGACGTCCTTTATTCTTATGTTGCTTTTCCTAATGGAGTCAAATAGTTCTTTAAGTGTTTCTGTTTTTCATCATCATATTTCTCTACTTCTACTTGAGTACATTGTGAATTATTAACTTTGAGATCAGTGTTTTGATTCTTCATTTGGTTTATTCTGCTTCCATAATGTTCACTAGAATTTTTAAAATTTGATTGATTGAGATTTTTTACATCCTGAATCTGTTAATTCCTTCTTTAAAGTTTTCATTTCTATTTCTGTTCAGTAATCATATTTGTCTGATCATTCATTTGCTTTTATGTAGTATATCTTTGATTATCTTCCTCCTGAGTTCCCTTGTATCCTTTTGACTTTCTTTTCTGGGTTTTTCCATCTCTTCTTTTTTTATGCCAATTTTGAACTCTCTATTTGATAAGAAGATAAAATTGTCCTTATTTTGTAGTTATATTCTGGAGAATTGTGGAGCCATTTACTGTGGGGTTTTTTTGTATGCTCATTTTGCTACTTTAGATTTCATTATTTCTTTTTAAGTATTTATAGTAGTAACTAAGAGGTTGAACTACTTCCACTTTTCCTGCAGGTGGTGTGATTGTTTGATTTTAGTTCCTAGACTTTTGTCCATTTCAGTGGATACTAAAACTTTTTTTTTTTTTTCAGTTGCTGAATTATAGTTTAGGGAAGAAGGCTGTATGAATACCAATGCTGGTACAGACAAGCTAGGGATGGATGAAGGCTAGCTGTTGTTTGTGGCTCTGCTGATATCCCCTCTCTCTTGGGTTCCAGACATGAGACTCTATAATCTGTGCATGTCAGCATGTTTCATGTGGTCAGTGCCAGTCCCAAGGGGTGGGGTAGGAAGAGCACAGCCAAATGCAATATCCTATTTTTTCCATTGGGGAGAAATGACCTGACCTATGGGAAGTACTCTAGTTCCTCCACACAAACTAACCATCAGTCAGTGGTGTGTCCCTTTACAAAGTTTAGTTCTCCCCTCCCCAGGACTCTTGGCTGAGTAGCAACCCCGCAGTCTCTAACTCTCACTTCAGACTGCAGCTTCCATGTATTTATCTCCACCCACCACATGTTATGAAGCATGAATGTCCCTTCTGGTGTTAGTTATATTAGTTTCTGAATTCAAAAAATTATTCCAGTTTTTCCCCAAACCACCAGATTCTCTAGATACAGTGTTCCTTTGGATAATAAGTAGATGATTCTCTAAGAGTGAAACAAGGAAACTCCTCTGATGTAATCTTACTTTAACCTCTCCAATATTTAAAGTTGGAGTTTTTGTAGATAAATGTTGTCTATATCCTAATCATTTCCTTAGGGTAAATTAACATAATTTATAATGTATTAAGTAGAATTACTATATTAATAGATATACACATTTCAAGGTCCACAAGGAAATATATGCAGACCTATACATCTATGAACAAATTGAAGAATGTCTATTTTTTGATTCCTTCACTAAGCCTGGTGACTGATTTTTTTTTTTTTAAAGATTTATCCATTTATGCAGACAAGCACTGGGGTACAGGCCAGAGGTGTGGGGGGAGGGTGGTGAGAGGATTCACCACAGAGAGCAGGGAGCAGAACAGGCAGATCAACGGAAGTACACTGCTGAGGGGAGCAGCGGGCAAGGCAGGAGAGGTCTGCCGCGCCATGTGGGTCCCCTCCCTGGCCGGCAGCAGGGATCGAACTCGTGCTGCAGTGGCTGCGGCCCGCTTCATGGTGCGTTGCTTAACCCACTGCGCCACCAGGGAGGCCCCATTGGTGACTGATTTTTATCATTATTTTTCATTTTAGCTAATTTAATAGATGAAAAATACTATCTCTTAATTTTTTTCTTATTGCTTAATGTGAGCTCTTTATTTAACAGACAACAGTATTAGTTTCTCACTTATTTACAAACTTTAGACTTTGTTAGGTAAGAGCAAATAAATTATATCATCCAAAGTGTGCTAGGAAAATCTTTTATTTATGCAAACAGAATATTGTAATTCTTTTAGTCAAGATCTTGGCAGGAAAGTGATCTTGCTAGAATCTCTTTGATAAATTGAGTAAATTGTGTAAATTGAAGAGTTTAATACTGATGCTATTTACAAAGCACTAATAGATATACAAGGGGTAGTGGAAATTTCCTCTAGAAAAGATTAGTAATGCAGTGTCCACGTTACCCTTGGAACTATTCTATTTCTGAAAGGGTAAAATTACTCCAAAAGAATATAGAGGAGTAGGTGCTGAAACTCTGGGGAGAGTCCCTTGAAAAGGATAATCTGTTTAGAAAGAGATAGAATGTAGTCATTCTAAGACCACTTGCAGAGGGAAGCAAAAGAATAACTGCCCCAAGTTTATATTCTTCTCTCTCTCTCCATTGACAAAACCATAGTGGAAATTTTGGGGAAAGAAAATATTTGATATCCTCCATAGAGGCAGACATACATACTGGGACATCTAGTAAGATGGAAAATATAAAGTATAATTTTTAAGGACAATGGAATATAATTGTGATTCTAGAATTGATATGAAGAAAGTTTAATTCCCCAGTTTTCTATTTAACTATTATTTAACACTTATGACATTCATCTGTCACATTAGGATAACAACATTAGGATAGCAACATAGGTGCTGTCTGTTAAATAAACATAGGTATGTACAATTATTGTACAAACAAAACTTTTCAGTACCAGCAGTTGAGAAGTTAAAGCATTGGATACAGTTTTGGCATATGGTGTGTAAAATATACATGCAGTTGAGGGTGTAAGGAAGCTGAGTGTTTCCATTTCTTGATGTTCTTTTTCTCTTTGCCTTCTCCTTTAACCCATTTTCTTATAGTCTAATTGTTGGTTGACATTCAGCTGGACACCTGGCGTGTAAATCAGGGGCCAACTCTATTTATTTCCTTATGCCTTGACTGGAAAATTCATGGAAATGTTCCCCACCTCACATTCAGAAAAACATCTGAATCTACATCTCTCTATGATCTACTCCTTCTGACCACTGATCCAAGGGAGGGTGTAGGTGCTGTGCACCATGTTCCCATTTCTTTGTCATATTCCTCCAGTCTGGGCACTTTCTAGTCATGGTCCATAGACCCAAGAGATCTTTTCTAGTGATGCACTCACATGTTCAGAGAAATTATGAAATAACGTAATTACACCTCTTCAAAGGAAGGGTTTTCCCCTCTTATTCTCATAATAATCACACAAAATAGGTCTCTAGTAACCAGTTTTGGACTTTGGATTCAATGTTAATTTTCTAGATAAAAATAAAATCTTCACTCCAACAAAAATGTATTTAGAGGGGTTTTGTGCATTGAGTATGCATTAACACAGGGAATTATATGTACTTCTAAGATTTTCTAGGTAATAATTTGCAACAAAAAGTGTAACTCCTTCTAGAGTATTAGTAAAATAATTTGAAAAACAAAACTAGAAGAAAATTCTATACAATTATAATAAAAATAATACTTTCTGGAAGCCTTTAATTGTCTCTGTGTTGGGTTTACTAATTTTACTATCATTACTTTCAGAATGAAGTTTGTATAATTCTACATATAATTATTATCTTTTTTATATATTTGCTAATATATATTAAGTTTCCACATTTGTGTTTATTGGTATTTATCCAAGACATTGATATCTAGCCTGAGTTGGTATATGGTAAGGAATAAGTTCTGTCTGATGGATATTACATAATATATACTGATAGATATTACATAATATATACAATGAAGACATTCTCTCCATCTGCTTGATAGGTATTTTATATTATTCTAAGAAGCAATTTTAGTTCCTGTGAATAAGCTTATACTATTTCTGTAGAATTGCTTAAAATAATTTAGTTTGATAGAGTAATTTATAATGAATTTCAGTAACTTAGAATGGGTATTAGAGATATATTTCTATATCCAGTTGGAAATGAAAATCACAATGGACATTTCTGATAACATTTTGGCTTTCAATTATAAGTAATATTTCCATTTTGAATCAATGATTCCATAGTTCAGAGAGAAGTCTAGTAGAAAATGTTAGAGTTTGAAAATTGACTATTCAGGTCTGTCATCATTAGTTTACTAGAATTAGCTTATGCTGGCTTGAGAGACAATTATTATAATTTTTGGAATGTTTCAAGTCAGTTGCTAAACATAATCACTATTAAGAACTGAATTATACAATCCTATAATTATATAAATTATATTAAAAAACAAAGGTAATGTTTATTTAAAGCTTGTCACTTCCTAAATATTATATTTTATTATGTATGTTCTTGGGGTTTTTTTTATAGCTATTTTTTGCATGGTAAAAAATAATATGATGTTGTGTATCATTTCTCAACCTTTTATACCATGAAAACTGGCAAATACTAAAAATCAGGACTCATTTACTATATTTTTGATTGTATAAGCTTGATAAAGTGATGGAGAAATGCTGATATTGTAGATTAAACTTAAAGTATATTTTCTCTATAGGCATTACATTGTAAATGGCATAGAGAAATGAACATATACTCTTCTATTATTGAAAATATATTATAAAATTCTGCAAGGAAATAACTTATGTCTTTGACAAATGAGCAAAATTCTAATATGTCTTCACTATTTCACTTACTCCTTCCTTGTTAACATAAATGAAAATATTAACGAAAATTTAGTCAGAACATTTGTCAATGGTATGAGTGACTTTTTGCTGTCAGGTAGCAATTAGATAGCTACTTGCAGTCTGATTCTGTAACACTATTTTTGGTTATACAATCTTATAGCAGATTTTTGTCAGAGATAATAGCTCACAGAATTATAGGTATATAGAATTTAAAATAAGTCATATTGTTTTTTTAATAATTGTAAACCATTAGAATTGCTAATATCATTTTTAAATAAATGTCAGCATGCATCTATAAGATTACATTTTCCTTCAGAAATTTGTCTATTAAGAAGTAGAAGCACACATTTGATTGAATGTTGTTAGTACTAAAAGTGAGATTTGAAAGCTCTGCATCTCAGTCCTCACATATCAGCTTTAGGTTCATGGGGACCCACAAAGTGACTAAAATGTTTTGCTAAGAATTATTTGACTCCAGAAACACTATGGAAACTTTTAGGAAGGATTTGTATAGTAACATTTTGGCTCTAAACCAGTTTCTTTATTTTTTCTCAAAGGAGGAAACTGTATATGAATTTTTCTTAGCATTTTGATTCTTGTGGTTAGTAAAATGAAAGTGAAATTCTAAAAAAATTTACAAGAATTTAACCCATCTGCCCAGTCACTTAGCTTTTTTAGATAATGTTTCCTTGCATAAGAAATTCAAGAAATAGTAAAATCATGAATGTTGCCTATTCCAGTCCATTTCCACATTATGGTTATAGATATTTCATTTATATATCAATGCATATATCTATAGGTATATAGATACATATATCTACATATAAAGAGATATATTTATATCTATATCTATAGGAATAGATATCTATAGATACATGCAGATGGAATAAAATCACATGATCTCTTAAAAGTGAAGATATGCAATTTTAGATGCTGCCCTTGTTAGAAAGTGAACTGCAGCATATTCAGATGAGAGTATCTAGGAAGATAAAAGGAGCCACCCATGTCACACAAGGACTGAATAATGAAACACAGCAGTCAGCCTGTGGTAATGAAAACTTAGAAAGCTAAATTTTTAAAAATTAAGATGTATTACACATATAACATTATATTAGTTTTAGATGTATTATAATGATGCAATATTATTGTGAGATTATATAATTAGTACAGTTAATGTCCATTGTCACGTATTTACAGAAATTTCTCTTGCGATGAGAAATGTTAACATCACCCTTTTAGCATCTTTTAAATGCACAATACAGTATTACTAATTAGTAACCAGACTGTGTATCTTACAGCTTCATGACTTATTTATTTTTTAACTGAAAATTAATCTTTCCACTCACCTCACCCATTTGCCTACTCCCAACTTCCCACCTCTAACTTCCACCAATCTATTCTCTGTATCTATGAATTCCTTAAAAAAAAAAATCCACAAGTATGTGAGATCACGTGTTTGACTTTGTCTTACTGCTTGTTTTCTGACATTTCACTGAGCATAATGTCCTCAGTGCCTATATGTTGTCACAATGGCAAAATTACCTTCTTTTGTATGACAATAATATTACATTATATATAATGTATTATATACGTCACATACATCACATATTTCTTTATACATTCATCTATCAATGGACATTTAGGTTGTTTCCATAGCTTGGCTATTGTAAATAATCCTGCAATGACCATGAAGTTGAAGCCTCATGTCCTCCTTAGAAGTAGGACAACCTCCTTCTAAGTTAATGCTTTCATTTCTTTTGACTATATTCCCAGAATGGAAATTGCTGGGTTATATGGTAATTTCATTTCAATTCTTTAAATACCATGTTGTTCTCTATAATGGCAAAAACAATTAACATGCCACCAACAGTGACCAAGGCTTCCTTTTTCTCCACATTCTCACCAACACTTGTTACTTCTTACATTTTTGATAGTAGTCATTCTAATCAGAGTGAGGTGTTATTACACTGTGATTTTGATCCTATTTCTCTGATGGCTTTTGATGCTGAGCATCTGTCATGGCCAATGACCATTTATATATTTTCTTTGAACAATGTCTATCTATCCAGATCTTCTGTCTATCTATCCAGATCTTCTGTCCATTTTTCAGATTGTTTGCTTTTTTGCTAATTTATGCAGGTTCTTTATATATTTTGAATATTAGCACCTTAGTAGGTATATTATATGCAAATATTTTCTCCCATTTGGTAGATTGCCTTTTTGAGTTTGTTGGTTTTCTTTGTTGCCAAAGCTCTTTTGTTTGGTGTAGGCTCACTTTTTTATTTTTGCTTTTGCTTTTGGTGTCAAATTCAAAGAAATTGTGTGCAGACACCATGTCAAGCAGCTGTCTACCTGCATTGTCTTATAGTAGTTTTATGATATCAGGTCTTAGAAGGCTTATTTTTATTGTTCATTTGTTTTTTAATGTTGATAAAGGAAACAGACTGGGCTTATTCTGGATGGTTTTAGAACATTTAATGAATCCTAGATTATGATTTTAAGGCATTATTAAAGTTTGGCACAGGGAAGAATTAATAATAACTAGAATTGTTCAAAATCAAAATGTGCATCCTGAAGAATCAGTGTTCTCTTCATCACTGGCAGTCTTGGAAGTTTTCATCACTAGAAGCAGGATTCAGAGGAAGGGATTCAGATGACCACTGTGCTCACCCTAACAATGTAATCTTATGAGTTCCTGACATCTCACTGGTGTGAGAAAACCCAAATCAGGACCCAGCCCTTGAATCTACGTATACTTGAACACTGCCCAAACATGTTGATTCAGGAAATGGAGACTTGAAATAAGTATTTTCAAAAGTGATAATAAAAGATATACATATTCATATTGTAATTCTAAATGAAAGAATTTAGGTAAAATCTCATTGGAACAAATACTTTTACAAAGATGTATTCTCTCTAACAAAAATATTTCTATATACTGAAGGCAACACATAAGCACACAAACTCTGATCTATAAATAGTAGATGGTAGATTATATAAGTATGGTATTGGTACTATGTTTGATCACAAATTCCTTCTTTACCTAGTCATATTTCAATACTGTTACTTTATAGCTACAAAAAGTAAAAGCAGGGCAGAGAGGAAACATTAAAAAATATTGTTTGAACTGAATTACCACTGGTAAGATAGTTCATTCAGTCTCCACGTGGAACTGTGTAGGATGTAAGAATTGAATGTTCCTTTACCCCCCACTTTTAAAATATTTTCTGTTCTCTAGGGGTCAATTATATCTCCCAAATCAGTGATTTACTTGAAAAATTTCATAGATCAAGTGAACAAAAATGAATCTTGACTGGGACTTTGGAATATTAATTAATTTGGCATGCAGTTATGTAATAACTATGTGCTGAAAAGATCTGTGTTGATTAGCAATGCTAATCAAATTTCTAGTTTTTGCTCCCCAGAGAGAGGCTATTGCCATTTTTGCTATTATGGGTTAGATGCTTATATTTTTAACCCTTTAATTAACAACTTTGGATTCTTATGACTGTAGAAATGTTTAAATTTTGTTCTTACAGAAATAAAAGTATTTTCAGGGATCAGAAAACACACGTGGATAGGCTACTTTTATCTTTGAGTTATTTGGAATATGAATTACAAAGAAACAGATATAAAAACAAATATGAAAAAAAAACTTCTAAATTCATTACACTGAATTTAAATTCAGAAAAGTGCCTCTCGATCCACTTTATGAAAATGCATTACCATTGTTTGCAAAACCATTAAAGAAGGGAAAAAATGTTTTTAGGTTAGCTTTTTTTTTAAGTTTTATTTATTTATGCATACAAGAACTGGGGTACAGGCCAGAGGTTGGGAGGTGAGAAGATTCACCAATTAGAGTGGAGAACAGAACAGGCAGATCTACTGAAATACACTGCTGAGAGGAGTCGGGGGTGAGGCTGGAGAGGTCTGTTGCACCATGTGGATCCCCTCCCTGCCTGGGATTGAACTCCCTGCAGTGGCTGCAGATGCTTCATATTGTGGTGCTTAACCCTTTGCACCACCAGGGAGGCCCTCTTAGTTTAGCTTTAATTTTATTTTAAATTTAATTTTTAAACATCACTAATAAAAAAAGAGAAACAATTGAAGTGAAAAATGAATACAATTTGTTAGAATTGTTAAACACTACCACTAAGGGCAACTCTAGGGCAAGAGTTATTATTTCTGAGGTTCTTGAAGCAATAACCAGGGCAACCACTTGGGGCAGTCCATCAAGGGAAAAAGAAAGTCACATTTTCTACTCCAAATAATCTAATAAGAGGTGAATAGGCAAGGAGGGACAATAGCCAAGGAAATAAACACTTTTCTTAAAGAGGAAACAAGTACTGAAATCAGCCAAGGCACACTCAGGAATTTTGAAGACCTAGCTACCAATTCAGTCAATTCACATATGATATAGAAATTTAAAGGAAAACTATGTGTACAATTACTGCTATTTCTATCTATATTTGTTTATTTCCATTCCAAATTGGTTACTAAGGGTATGGGTTTCAGAAATAGTTCATCTCTAGTTTCTATAAGCTAAGACAGTGCCTCTTTACAATAAACTCCACCTGAGGTCAAAATAATCTATAAGTTGCTGCTGCTTATAATGAAGATTCACCAAAGTATATTTGCTTCCAACATGGTACATTTACATTCTGACTGACTGAAGGTGAGCAAGTGTGGAGAATGGAGCATAAGTACCCATTATCAGGGGAAAAAATCAGGGAAATGCCCTTCTGGCTAGGTCCACAGGTTATTTTTGACATGCAGACATCAGTGGACTATAGCTCTTGAGAAATATTTTAGTTGAATACTAACTGGGGTCCACTGTGATATTAGGTTATAGTTCACAAAAAATGCATGAATGCAACTGGGTCGAGGGTATAGGTAAATGTATATTGACTATAGATGTGGAATTACATGGAAAAACACCCAGATTGCTCACATATTCACTCAAATAAACATTATAAAGGAAGCTACTGGGGAAAGCCAAATTTCTGTTATTTTTGTAATTTTTAATAAATAAGTGGTATTAATGTTGATGTTTGGAAAAAATAAATTGATAGGAAAAATTTTATTCATCTAAGTAATTTTATTCATCTAAGAGTAATTTTAATAACAAGCAAACTTATTCTGAAGGGTGAAAATGAATATTTGACTATAGGAAATTAACATTTACCCTTCATGGGTCAATGGATAGGTGAGTCTTAAAACCTCTCTTTGGTGAAGACTATTGTAGTAGAAACTTCCTTTAGTGCCCTATCTTCCGAAAGCTGAAAGCAATATTCCATAAATCTTAAAATAAATACAGCTAAATTTTTGGAAAGTACAGATAAATAGTATCATTCACAGGGAAATCAGCACCTCAAATTAATGAAAACAATATTTTTCTGGAAAAAATGAAACTGATTTTTTATAGCATTAATAGCAAGAAATTTTATTTTTAAAAAGTGTAGTAAAGTGCTGAATTATAGATTTTATGCCATAAAAATGAAGTTGTTAAACCTTAGTCTATAGGAAGATGAGTATCTTCTAATGTTAAATAATATACATATATTTTGCTGTGAACATTCTACTGATAGACGGTGAAATAAACCATTTATTCTAATTGATGAGGAGCTTTAAGTTTTCTAAATGGTACATCACAAATTAACTAGACACATACGTATGGGATACATATGGATAGAGGTAGGTTGATAGATATGTGTGTATTTGTGTATTTGTGTTATATGCCTGCATTCCTTTGATTTATACAGGTATAAGTCATAATAATTTAGATAGCTGAAATGCATATTAGCAGTTAAAATATATATAAATAACACTTACATTCAGTTGTTGAAAGAGGAAAGAGATATCCCCAATATCAGGTCTTAACTTTTCATTCTGCAAAGAGATATGAGACCTGCCACCAAGGGGAAAGTCAGAGAAATCAAGATATGCTCCTAACTACCTCTAAATATTCACAATTCCTGTCTGAATTACTGCCTAATATTCTAATTTCGTGTGTCTGTGTGTGTCTCTGTGTCAGTATGTGTGTGTGTGTATGTATATATTTGCTTAAGACTTTACTTGATTTGTAATTACTCTCAGGAGGTGGCAACATATAAAATATTTTGATGTGTATGGAAAATCTGAAGAATTTTATTTGAAAAAAGACATAAATAAGAGTAACTGACATGGGAAAGAAGAGAAAAAGATGTTGTAGAGAACTGGAAGGGAATAGAGGTATATTAGGAACCTATTCTGAGTTTTTCTCAAGTGACATCATGTAGTGGGTACCCTCTACTTTGTACGTTAAGCCTGAGAAAGTTTCTTTTTCAGAGTGAATTGTAGACAGGGAGGCTCACATATTCCATTGCATATCACTTTTTGAAGATAGATATGTTTCAAAAGGATTCAACAGAGTGTATTGTGAAAATTACTGGATAGCAAATGCACTCATTTGCTATCTTTAGTAGTTATATAATTAATCATTATAGTAATAAATCTGTGTAGCTGCTGAAAAGTTGAACTTAGTGGTGTGCAGTCATGAAGAAATAAACAAAAGTACCTTACAAGGAAGGACAAACTTGAGTCACCCAATTTTCCTCCCCAGGAAACCTATGTTGATGTCATCAGGGGACAGATAATAAAACAAACAAAACCGTGAGAACAGACTTTTTGTTCAACTTGGGTAACTGAAAACATACATTTCTCTCCAAACACTGATGAAACATAATAAATATAATTGCAGAGAAATTTAAAAAGGTAGAGATAGACAAGAGTAAAGAGGAGTAGGAAGGAGATGGACCTTGAACCAACTATGTCAACAAACTTTTAAAAGAAGATAAATAGATGAGTAATAATGGAAATGACTGAGTAGACAAAGCTAAGCTTTCCTTACAACCTTCAGGAGGAGAAGCTAGCAAGAGAGGAGCCAACTCAGAAGGCAAAGTTCCAGGTCCTCTCAGGGACTGGCTGTACCTGTGCACAGGGAGTGCTGTCGTGCAGTTGAAAATAAGAGGGTTAGTGAAGGTCTTATAAAGAGCAGTTTGAACTCCAAAGCCTCTGATCCTTCCCACTTAGAAGGTGAACTAATCTCCCCCAATTAGCAGAGAAGGGAGCTTTACTCTCTAGGCAAGCTAAAACAGAGAAGTTCTAGTTTCAGGAACATCCAGATCAGCAAGAGGGAACCCAGAAGACTGAAAACAATGGCACTGATTGAGAGTTGCATATACAGAAGTGGTACCCTCAATTCCTGTTTCCTTTGCAGCTTCTAGAATGCCAGTCATCATTGTTAAACACCAACATTATATACCACCACATCTTATACCATCGTCTACCATCACAGCCACAACCTCACTCTTTTAGCAGTTTAGATGACTCTTCTCTGAAGAAATGGTATAGTCTAGAGAAAAAAAACACGCAGCTTTTGCTCCTAAGTGTTTTCTAGCAAAATAATCATTTCTCAGCCAGATACACCCTTTTATTCGTAGAGGATCTAATTAACTTTTCATTGCCCTCTTTTCAAATAACAACTGATAGTGAAAAATTAACTGCTATTTCAGGAAAATCTTTAACATGAAAGGTACATAATAAAGTAACAAGATTTGAAAGAAGAACTCTGAAAATATAGAAGGGAAATAAGAATCTAAGTTACTAAAATTATGAAACAAGAAAAGTATGCTACAGAAAGGGACATCCAGAAATTAGGAAAGAGCTCTTGGAAAGTTAAAAAAAACAAACAAAATATGATACCAAGTGTGCTATGGTGGTAGGAGAACGATGAGGACTACATCTGAAGGGAGAACAATGATGTAAAAAATAAAATAAAAGGAAAAAATATGATAGCAGAAATTAAAAATTCATAGAAGTGTTGGAACAGATAATTGATGTCCACTGGTTTTTTTTTTCAGAAAATATACAGAGATTGAACTTAGGTTTGAATAGAGATTGTAAAATAAACTAGAGAAAACAGGAAGTTAATTTTCTGGTTAAAAATAGTAGCAGAGTAAGAATGGATAAAATGGAAAGGAGAGAATTATTAAGGAAATAATACAGAAACAAAAAAAATACAGAAATAATTTCCCATATATTTTCAGATCTAAAAGATCAATTATGTATAATGAATGACAAAAGATCACACAATCCTGAATTTTGAGAATATTCTAAACATTTTCAGAAATAACAGTTCACATGTCTGGAATTGAGCTATCAGGTATTCCAATGCTAACTTGAGACCTTAGAAGACAATAGAACAATGCTTAGAATTCTAATTGCAGTCTACCCATGCAGTAAATAATATTTTTTGTTCATATTTGCTCATGTTCAACTTTCAAAAATATGTGTCTTGGGGCCTCCCTGGTGGCTTAATGGGTTGAGCACCACACTGTGAAGCAAAACACAGCCATTGCAGCCAGCCAGGGAGGGGACCCACATGGCTCAGCAGACCTCCCTGTTCTGCCTGCTGCTCCCCTCAGTAGTGTTTTCAGTTGAACTGCCTGTTTTGCTCCCCACTTTGTCTCTGGTGAATCCTCTCACCCCCCACACCTCTAGCCTGTACCCCAGTTCTTGTATGCATAAATAAATAAATCTTTTAAAAAAATGTGTCTTTTATATGTTGTTTCTTGGGAGGTTATACTCTACTAAAAAGAAAGGGTTAACCAACAGAGAAGACCTAGAAGCACAATAGAACTGTGACCCAAAAGACTGTGGTGGGAATTCCCAAGTACAGGGTGAGAGCAAGGCCTGGCAAGCAGGCAATCCTGCTTGGTACTCACACACTGGCGTGCCAGGGGTGACTCCAGGCTTCACAAGGCAGATGCCTGATGTGTTCGATGATACCACGTTTTAAATGAGATTGGGTGCAAAAATCATGGCTTGCAGATAAAGAATTACTGCATAAAAAAGGTAATTACTACTCACCAAAAACATTTTTTTTTAAAGATTTATTTATTTATACATACAAGAGCTGGGGTATAGGCCAGAGTCCAGGGCGGTGAGAGTATTCACCGGAGACAGAACGGGGAGCAGAACAGACAGACTAAATGAAACACACTGCTGAGGGGAGCAGTGGGCGAGGCAGGAGAGGCCTGCCGCGCCATGTGGGTCCCCTCCCTGGCCGGCAGCAGGGATCAAACTCATGCTGCAGTGGCTGTGGTTTGCTTCATAGTGTATTACCTAACCCACTGCGCCACCAGGGAGGCCCTCACCAAAAACATTTTAAGAAAAAATAACTATAATAATTGCGGTGTGTCTCCATTGTAAACAACAACTACATAATTATAATAATGTAGGCATAAAAGTACTAATTTATTCAGAAGCAGTGATATTTTTAATTGAGGAAAGAGACAAAAAAGAGGATGGAGGGAGGGTGGAGAAAATGGGATAGAGAGAATTATATTCTCATTTTCCAAAAGAGAAAGTTATAAATAATAACCAATGTATGAAAATCAAGAAATAGCATGATGAACATATTATTTAGACATGTAGTGCGGAAGGAAGAAAGATAGGCAAGATAAGAAGTTTTTCCTAAAGCCTCATACCACTTGACTTCTAAGAACTTGTGCTGAAGGATTACTTTAGTAAAAATTAAAAATGAAATGAAAACTTGACCTATAAGGAATACGTTTTTAAAGATCTAAAATTAATTAATAGTTTTTTTGGTTCTAATGCCACAATTTCTTCATATTAATAAGAATTTTTCATATATGTTTCAAATGCAAGGAATATGGTGTAACCAAGGGCTTGAAATTATTAAAAGAAGGAATCTATGATTAATTGAAGTCTTTTGGTAGGGCAATATAAGGCCCTAATTTGTTGCTATTTGAAGCTACATGAAATAACATCTCAACCAAATAAAGTTGCTGTGTGATAAAAAGAAATTTAAACCAGTGTTTCTCCATAAGAGCTTGACAAACATCACACCAGATCTTGCCTAAACACAAAGTCCAGTAACTTACAGATATAAGAGTATCAAACAAATTTAGTGGTATATTAAATTTCATATATTTTATTATAATGCTCTAAATACTTAAAACACATAACACAGCAATAAGACACCAACCAATGTCACAAATTATAGTCTGTGTTGTCATGAACATTCATACTTTTAATAAAAAGCAACAGAATTCTATATATATACCAAATCTCCATATATATACATACACACACAAATAACTTGAGAAGGTTAGTTACTCCTTGTGACTTTCAACTTTCTCAACTATTCAGTAGGAAGGGAAATAATTATCCTCATATGATTCTTTCCAGGATGAAATGCCATAATTCCTGTTATGACACTTGGTATAGAGAAAACCCTCAGCAGATGCTGGGTTTCATTACTAAATGTTTTATTACCAGAATTCTCTTTTACCAGAATTCTTATTAAGTGGCACAGTTAAGTCTGGCAATTTAGATGTGAATTTTCCCACCAGGATAGAAAAAATTGGTCAGTATTTCTCTATCAAAATGTGTACTTCTCCTTAATCATCCTTATTCATTACCTGATAAATACATAATATGTTTTCACTTTTCTTATTTATGTCTTTAATTTATATCTTTGATCAAAAGTTTATATGTCCATCCAGGAAGGAAAGACTAATATACATTAACTTAGTTTATATGTGCCATATAGATAAATATTTAATAACCAGTTTAGGTAAAAATGGTGATTCATTGATGAGTCACTGAAGGTAAGAGATCTGATTCCACTCCCAGATTTTTCTTTTTAATGGAGATATAACTGGCATATAAAATTATATTCATTTCACCATCATGATTTAATATTTGTATATATTGTGAAATGATCACCATAATAAGTATAGTCAGTACCTATCACCATACATAGTTACAAATTATCTTTTCTTCTTTATTTTAAAGATTTATTTATTTATATATACAAGAACTGGGGTACAGGCTGGAGGTGTGGCTGTGGGTGAGAAGATTCACCAGAGAGGAGTGGGAGCAGAACAGGCAGATCCACTGAAATACACAGCTGAGGGGTGCAGCGAGCGAGGCAGGAGAGTTCTGCTGTGCCATGTCGGTCCCCTCCCTGACTGGGGATCAAACTTGTACTGCAGTGGCTGTGGATGCTTCATAGTGCTGAGACTTAACCACTTGTGCCACCAGGGAGGGCCCACAAATTATTTTTTTCTTGATAAGAATTTTTAAGATCTACTATCTTAGCAACTTTCTTTTTTAGCCTTAGCAGTCTTTTAATATGAAAAGTTGTGTGGGGGACCCTCATATAAATTAAAAATGAATATACCATATGACCCAGTAATTCCACTCCTAGGAATCTACCTAAAGGACACAAAAACATTAATTTCAAAATAAAACCTGAGTTCCTATGTTAATTGCAGCACTATTTATAATAGCTAAGATATGGAAACAACATAAATACCCCAAAACAGATGACTGGATCAAGAAGATATGGTATATATACACAGTGGGATACAACTCAGCAATTAAAAAATACTAACTCATGCCATTTGCAGCAATATTATCTGGAGCTGGAAGGAATAAATGTTCAGTGAAGTCAGAAGAAAAAAGAAAAATATTGGATGGTTTCACTTATAGGAGGAAAGTAGGGAACCAAAATTTGCAGGCAAATATAGAACTTCCCCCCTCCACAGGGGAGGGTGGGGGAGGAGAGGGGTCAAAAAGGAGGAGGGATGAGCACAAGGGACTATGGTGATGGTTCATGGGTGATTTTGGGGGTGGGAATTTTGGGGGGAAATCACACTTGAAGGGAGAAATCAAACATTATACAAAAATGAATGATGATGTAAAAATAAAATAAAATATCAATACTCATCTGCAAAAAAGAAAATAGTCATTAAAAATATGATAGTTCATATATTAAGTGAGGAAAGAGATTTTCTAAGGCATCAGGATCTTAATTTAAAAGTATTTTCCACTGGAAAAATAAAGAAATAAATTGATGTAGTATTAGTTTGCAATGCTGTATATAATTTATGAGAATATCAATTATGTATATAACTTATGGGAGCTATTCAAATGTATGTTACCACATCACCCCCACCAACAACACACACATATCCTTCATCAAAGTCCACAGAACACACTTCTTCATTTGTTCCTCATCTCACATTTGCAAATGTACAATTCACAATTGTTAGCGATAATTACCTGGCTGTGCTTACATTCTCAGGAGCTATTTATTTTATAATTGTAAGTCTGTTACCTCCTGACCAGCTTCCTGACTCTGGCAACTACCAACTCTGGCCATACTGTTACAGGGCAGGGAGAGGGGCACCCTAGAACCCCCAAATCGGCCTTTTTTGAATGGGTTTTGCCATTTGCCGCATTAAGACAAACATACAAAATTTTTAATGGAAAGGAACTTTAATACAATTAGGTTACAATATAGAAAGGACAAAGAACATAGTTACTAAGTTAAGCATTTAAAGTTACTCATTTTTTTTGAGGGTAAAAGTCTAGCCAAATAGGATTGGCCCAAAGCAAGGCCCAAAAGCCTGCCACATGTTTAAAGGACTTTTTAGTAGAGACCCATAGAAAAGGGTCAGAAAGAGTCAGACAAATCTGGGAGGAAAAGAGTAAAATTAAAATTAAGATGAAAGCTGCCATTGCTAACCTCTCCACGGGTCTTTTACGCACATCTGTTCCAACCAGTTCAAGACCAAAAAGCAAGCGCAGTTTCTTCACATGTCCCTCTGCTTCATGTGCTTCCTCCAGGTCTCCTTGCTGCTCTCCATCCTGCTTCCTTCTTCCTCTCTTTCTTCTGTCCTCCTCTCTGAAGAATCTTCTTTCCCTGCTCAGCTCCACCCACTTAGGGCGGTATCGGATTTTGGAACTTCCCCTTTTCCTGGGACCACCCTGTTACAATACAGACTCTGAGTCCCGTGTATTTTGAAATATTCCTTACATAGGTGAAGTCATATGATACTTGTCTTTCTCTGTTTGACTTATTTCACTTAGCATAATACCCTTAAAGTTGATATGTATTGTCATAAATGGTAAAATAATATTTCCTTTTTTTTTAAATCATTTTGTCCATTGATGGATATTTATGTTGCTTCCAGGCAGGGCTTGGCTATTGTAAGTAATGCTGCAATGGCTATGGAGGTACAGTTATCTTTTGAATTAGAACTTTTATTACCTTTGGGTTTATTACCAGAAGTAGAATTGCTGGAACATATAATAACTCTATTTTTAATTCTTTAGGAAACTCCTTACTGTTTTGCATAGTGTAACTGGCAACACCAATTTATATTCCCCCAACAGGGCACCAGAACAACACCTGTGCTGTTTCCATGTTGCATTTCTGTTCATTTTTAAATCAAATTGCTTGCTTTTTTGCTGCTGAGTTATATTTCTTTTTTTGATATATCTTTAGACTATTAACTCCCTAGTAGGTACAAAATTTGAAAATATATTCTCCCATTTGGTAGACTGAGTCCCTTTTCATTTTTATTTCCTTTCTTGCCAAACCTTTTTTTTTTTTTTTTTGATGCAGTCTTACTTGTCTATTTTTGGTTTTAGTGTCAGAGTTAAAGTATAATCACAAAAACTAATGTCAAGAAGCTTACTGGCTATGTTTTCTTCTAGGAGAAATAGATTCAAGTCTTTAATCTATTTTGTGTTAATTTTTGGTGTATTATATAAGATAGGAGTCCAGTTTCATTATTTTGTATGCTGTTGTCTGTTTTTCCAATACCCTGTTTTGAAGAGATACTTTTTTCCCTACTGCGTGCTCATTAAATCCTGTACTATAAATTAAGTGACCATATCTTTGTGTTTATTTCAGGACTTTCTGTTTTGTTCCTTTGATCTTTGTTTGTTTGTTTGTTTTTAATGCCAATAACATAATGTTTTGACTAACCTAACTTTGTCACATTGTTTGAAAAAGGAGAGCATGATGCCTTCAGCTTGTTCTTTCTCAAGACTGCATTGGCTCTTTGGGTTCCTTTGCTGACCCATCAGTTCCTCAGTTTCCCCATCAGCTAAATATACATACAAAATCCATACAAATTTTAGGATTATTTGTTCAATTGCTTTAAAAAATACTATTGGAATTTTGATAATGACTGCATTAAAACGGTTGATTTCTGTGGGTAGTTTGAAAATTTGAACATTATTCATTCTTAAAATCCACATATACAAATACCTTTCCATTTATTTGTGTCTTCTTCAGTTTCTTTAGTTAAGGTCTTACTGTCAGTATAAAGGTTTTTCACCTCCTTGGTTAAATTTATTGCTGGTATTTTATTGTTTTTGATGCAATTGCAGATAGGATTATTTTCTTGATTTCTTTTTCTGCTAGTTTGTCATTAGTGTATAAAAACACAGCTTTTTTTTGTATGCTGATTTTCTATCTTGCAAATATACTGAGGTTGTTTTTCTAACAGTGTGTGTGTCTGTGTGTTTGTGTATGTATAGTGTGCTTAGTGTTTTCTATAGACAATAGCATGCCATCTGCTACCAGTGTTTTACTTTTTATTTTTCAAATTTTATTGCATTTTATTCATTTTTCTTGCCTAATTTCTCTAGCTGGGAGTTCTAATACTATGTTGAATGAAAGTGGTGAGAATGAGCATCCTTGTATTGGTCATGATCTGAGGGGAAACGTTTGTAACTTTTCAGCACTGAGTACATTAGCTATGAGCTTGTCATATACAGCCTTTATTCCATTCCTATTTTAATACTAAATTTATCATGTTATCTTAAGCCTATCACTTAAGCCTTTTGACAAATATCTGTTTTATGAATAGGTGCATATTTACTTGCAGAATTGTGTACTTAAAGCAATTAACTCTTCAGTCATGAACTTTCCTTGTTTGTTCGGAATGTGATTGATTTATAAAATTCACATAATTCACAAGTACCAGAAGCAATAAGATTAGTGGAAAAAGCACATGCTCTGCAGTAGACAGATTTCCCCATATCAGGGTACTTGTACTAAGTAATCTCTAAAAAGACTCAGTTTCCCCATCAGCTAAATATACATATTTATATGTCACTCTGTGAAATGTTTGTGAAGTGTTTACAAAGCACAGGACCTCATGCAATATAAACAGGCACAATATCTTTAACAGTAGTGCTTGAAAGGAACATACAACTGGAAGAAGGAAGGGATTTAAGAAAGCAGTAATACCGCCTGTCCCTCATACTTTATTTTATTTTAACCTCACCATTTCTACTTCAACTTGATTTACAGTATATGTACTGATGTTTCAACTCTTCACATATGTCAGAAGGAAAATTGATGCAGTTTTGGAATGTGTAAATTAATAACATCATAAGTAAATATTTACAATATAAATTAGGTTGCAGCTATGCACACCCATGATGATTATACAAAGAAATCGAAGGCCTACATAAACTTTCATACCATCATTTCTTCATCTACAGAGTGGACTCTTTCTCACTTAGACTCATGTACATGCAGGTGGATGAGCTGAAATCTATGGAACATTTTGTCTGAATACTTCAGGAAACAGGATGGTAAAATTGAAGGACACAATTCCTGGCTAGTCTGTGCAAAATTCAGTTTGCTGCTAAATCTCTACTGATATAGATTTCTGTATTTGTACATTTTCAGAAATGAAGTTTGCTATGTAAATGTGATGTTTGGTCATCAACAACTGTATGTGTAAAAAATCATCAGTTGTTTCTTGAAAGAATAGGAATAATCCTAGCCAGCTTGAAAATTCTTGTTATTGTCA
The DNA here is from genome assembly GCA_019455555.1 of Galemys pyrenaicus. Classification (NCBI taxonomy): domain Eukaryota; kingdom Metazoa; phylum Chordata; class Mammalia; order Eulipotyphla; family Talpidae; genus Galemys; species Galemys pyrenaicus. The sequence continues at coordinate 4,154,131 of JAGFMF010011718.1, read as the reverse complement.
TAGAAGCTGTCATCACTCTAGTTACAAGTGGCTTCCAAGACATTTTTGAGAGTGTTATTCTCAAACATTCTCTGACAAAGTACTAGGGACTGGTTTTTAGAAGCAGAATAAAAACAAATAGTGGCAAGAACCAAAAGTCCATTAGTGAAGATAGTTGTAGCAAAACAACCATAGATATTCAGGATTCCTAACAAGCTTTCTATCTTTGGAAAGCTACATATATTGACATTTTCATAACTTGAGTTTGCCTATATTTTGGTTAGAATGACTATCTGAAATACTGATCTAGCCTCAAATTTCTAGTCAGGCTTTATTTTTCTTGCTGCCCTCCTTTATATCTTTTTTGTATCTATTTGTATGTAGAAAGAAGCAAAATTGATATAGCTTATAGACACATTGATAAATTTACCAAAAGTATCCAAGTTTCATGTAATTTTAAACGATAAATTATAGACCTTGGGCCCTCCCATGAAAATATTTATCACAATTCTCTTATTTTTCCTTTCCTTCTTTCTAATTGCACTTTCCCTTCCATCGAAAATACTATTCTTCACCTTTCAAATCAAAATACCACACCATTAAATTTGAAACCATGTACTGGCCCAGCACTTACCTTGAAACTTGGGAGCCACATATATGCAAGGTAGGCATTTATGTATCTTGGTGATATGCTAGCCGAAAGATTTCTATACAGTTGGAATTCAATGTTAGATGGTATTTTTAAAGCTGAAATTAGATTCTCTGCTTTGATTATTCCATTGTGGGTCCCAGTTATATTTTAGTGTCCTTCACCCTTTCCTCCTTTATTATTTATAACCCGTACTCTTTGAGCAATGACCAGTACTAATCTGTAACCTCCTGTCCTTCTGCCTGATTCGCTGCCTTTTTTGAAACTCCAAGATTGAAGCATATATTCTGAGTCTTTCTGTTAAAAAATATATTACATTTTTTTTTTCATATTTCTGAGCCTGAAATAAGAGCCAGTCCTGGGTTTGTGTGTCTCATTCATTTTCAGTAGACCAACTTCAAAAAAAAAAAAAAAAATAATAAGAGAGGAAAAGAGGGTGGGGGGCAGAGAGAAAATATAAAGTCACGCTTTTATATTCATTATGTTTTAATATGTCTCACATGAACACATAAATATACTTTTGTGTGTAAATGTGTTAAAAATATTTTGTTATTCTATTTTGATTGTTAGATTAATTTATTGGGTCTTTCTCACATCCCTTGCCTTGCTTTCCTTCTGCCTCCCTCCCATCCACAGTAGCTGGATGAATAATAATAAAAACAAAGAATAGCAATTCATTTGTACTTGGTGTGCATTAAAAAGAAGTGAGGCATAGCATTAGCAGCAAATTCCCTGAGGGCCAAAGACTCCCACTGTTTCCAGTCTCCTGAATGGTTACTGTCCCTCCTACACAGCTAATGACTGAAATGGGATCCATTGCCACTGGGAGCTTTTAATTTCTTTACATTGTTCAGGTCGCTCTGATGCAATGCAAAGTGACAGCTTCCATTTCAGTCTGGCTCATTATCAGCTCTTATCCCAGACAGCAAAGACACACATCTTTATCTGCACATTGGACTTAAACCTCTTTGCCTTGTAAACTAAATTTGGCCTTGGCTAAGGTGTTAGGTATAAAGTTATGTGGACATGTGTGCAAGCCATATACTAGCCAAGGGATCAGGGAAAAATAAAGTCAAGTAATGGCAAGGCATGAATTCCTCAGGATTCACAAACTGAAAAGCTCCTGTTTGGTTAAAATTGCCCTCCACTTGGAGGGCAAAGAAAACTTCCAAGGAAGGTCCAAGTGTGAGAGGTGAAGGCAAATTTAAGATGTTATCTGGAAATGGACTCAGAGCTCCGGGGTTCTCTCATGGCCTGCTGTAGACTGTCACACATGACCTTGAGTGCTCAGTATTAAGCAGGATATGGAGTCAGCACATGCCAGCTAAGTATGTGTTTTGAGTTGCTTTTCTTCTCGAAATGGCTGCAGGAATTACAGGTTGGCTGAAGGGTTTCTGCCAGGCTCAGGCTTGATTTATTTTATTTAGAAATAAAAGTTATCAAATCTGGCACAAAATTTTCCTTAGTAGGCTTCAGCCAACAGTTCAAAGAGGATCCAAATTCATACCATTTCAGTGACCTAATCCCTTTCACCCAAATGTTACTGTTTTAGCACTGAACATGAGAAAGTTGAAATTATTTATTTGAATAGCTTTTCTTAAAATACAGAGCAACACATAGATATTTACAATATGTACCAAGATATACATAACTACAAGGTGCCTATTATTGAGTGTAGAAAGGAAAAGTTAGATCAGTGAACTAAAGAAATGATAGATTGTAAAAGTAGGTAAATTCTGCTCTAAACTAGCAATATAAACAGAAATTAAATGCCAGTCACTTATGTGATTTAAATATTCCTAGCAATCACATTTGAAAAGTAAAAAGATAGGTGGAATAAATTTTGATACTATATTTTATTCAGTCAAACATATAAGTATTATTTTGGTATGTAGATTTTGAGATAAAATTTAACTTATTCAAATATTTTACATTCTTCTTTTTTTGTTTTTAGTCTTTGAAATACAGTATGTGATTTACATTTATAATATATTTCAGAAACACTTGGTCTATTCTAAATGTTTAACAACCACATGTGGTGTGTGACTGCTGTGGAAGCACAACTATAGACAGTTAAGCAGCTCATAAGAAGCTCTGGCTCCTTACTAATGTGTGATTGAGAACTAATGAAGAGGGATTGTTTTAGCCCATTCAGCCTGGCCATTAACAGAAACCATAGACTGGGTGTCTTGTGAACAACAGAAATTTCATTTCCCACAATCCTGCAGGGTTGAAAGGCACGATCAGCAGCCAGCATGGACAGCTTCCAATCAAGGCCTCTTCTGGGATGCAAAATGACAAGTACTCACCAGGTCCTCATGTAGTGGAAGGGGGAACGACCTCCGTGGGATTTTATAAGAACATTAATCTCATTAGTGAGGAATCCACCCTCTGACCAAGTACCTCCCAAAGGCCTTGTATCTAGCACACTGGGTATTCAAATGTCAACATATTAATTTTAAAGGGACACAAACACACACTGTAATGGGGATTTTCATTATTTTTTTGACTTAGGCAAGCAATAGTCGATCATTAATTTATCTATTTAACCAGTATCCAGGGTATTTCATATACTATTCATGTAGGAAATGTAAGCATGAGCCTCCCAGTTGGCACAGCGGGTTGAGTGTCCAAACTGTGAATCATCCGCAGCACAGCAGTGTATGTTCCATCCCCAGCCAGGGAGCTGACCCACATGGTGCAGTAGACCTTTCGTGCTTCATCCGCTGCTCCTCTCAGCAGTGTATTTCAGTCAGTCTGCTCCCCAATCTGCCTCTGGTGAATCCTCTCACCTCCCACTACTCTGGGCTGTACCCCAGCTCTTGAATGCATAAATAGACAAATCTTTAAAAAAGAAAGAGAAATGTGAGGCATGTATAATGTGAGAAAGGGGGACAGGGTATAACAGTGAAAAAAAACAAACAATATCGTGTCTATTATGTGCTTATATACCAGTGGGGAAGATAAGAGAAGCAAGACATGATATGTAATCCACCCAATGGAGACAAAGACGCTGAAGAAATATAAAACAAGTTAGAAAACTAGAGAATGATCAGGGTGCCATGTTAGATTGGAGTTGACTGCAAAGTTACCTAATAGGGGACTGTTGAGTTGAGAACTAAATAAAGGGCAACACAGAGTCACTGGCTACCTGGAGAAAGGTTGCTTCAGGAAACAGGTGCAAAGGCAGGAAGGTAAATTTTTATGATAAGCCACTGTAAGCCTATGACTTTAACTTATTCTAAATAAGATGGAAAGCTATTGGGAAGTTTTGAATTAAGGAATGACTAGATCTGGATTCTCTTTGGAGAATAGAAAGTGTGGGCAATATTATTATTTATGTGTGTATGCACTTACATTTCTCTTTTTCTTTAATTGTTTCCCTTTTAACCGTATCTTTCCAATATTAAATATTCAGGAGGCAAAATTATATCTCTGAACCTCCACAAACAATGCTTGTATTAATCAAGAAACTAATGGTGAGATTCGACTTGCAAATATAGAGTTGAATCCTAGATACAAATTTCCTACTAGGGCAGGAGGTAGGATTATGCAGCTAGTGTGAACATTAGCGAAAACTAGGACATGTAGATTATTATGTATAAATAGGTGAGGGTTCATGTGTATTTTTATTTGATGACTATTAAAGGCAGACTGCCCTGCGTAAGAACTGTGTATTTTGGTGTGTAAGTGCAGAATTCTAGTCTACTCTCAGTGCTTACACAAAATTCTGTTATCATCAGTGATGAATGTACACAGGATGAAATTGGTGGATTTTATTCATATTCAAGGTGTGTATCCCTAGGAAACAAGAAAGAAAGCCAAAGATACCCAGTTGCTTGGATCTGTGATCTCCATGTCACAGGCACTCTGGCAGCCAGATCTAAGCCATTTCTTATCTCCTATTAGAATCGCAAGTTATGCCTGCTCTCTGATTTAAGTTTTCTGCAGAATGAGGAAAGTACATTTACCTTTGAAAAAGAATTCAACTGAAATTCTGTGGGAGTATACTGGACGCTAAAGACAAATCTCATGCTAGCCAACATTCTTCGTTAGTAAAAGAATTTCTAAATGCAGTAAGGATGAAATTCAGGATCAGGATATAAGTGGGTATTATTGCTTTGGAATATCATGGTAAAAATAAACATATCTGAAAAGACATGAATGTCCCTTAGGAGTTCACACTGAGTAAAAGGCAAGAGAAGATTTCAAATGGAAAGTTCTCTTTCCTGGAAATTGTTTACTCCTCAGTGTGATCAGAAAAATTGTTTTTCAGTTGTGTCTGGACATTTTATACATGCCTGCTTAGGACAGCAGCATTTTTCTTGACTTAGTAATAACCAAACAAAGGGTTAGAATCCCAGGCTCCATGAGAGTGGAGTGTGTGCCTGTCTTGCCCACCATTGCATTGTTGTGTAGAAGAGCACTTAGCAAACAGTGGTGCTTATAAATATCAGTCAAATGAAATTTGACCTGAACTGACAAATACAAAGTATTCTTTAGGGAAATCTTTAGAACTACAACTGATTCCCCTCTCCTATACCCCCATTCTCAGTTTGACAGTGAACTCATCATACAACTTGATATTGAAGTAATCAACATTCTTTGATGTTTAATCCTACTGGCTGTTTGTCAGTTGTAATATTCAGTTCAAACGAACAACAAGGTATTTTTTTGTGTGTCAGGATGGCCGATAGATGACTGATAAATAGGAAATAGACAGTCAAACTTCTGATTCATTAATCATTTTAGCACTAATTAAGGGCTTATTAAAATCAAATGACAGTTCAAACTTCAACTAGCATTATAATTACTTTTTAAAATTACAGCATAGAATTATATAAAATATCATAAAGAAACCTAAAAAATAGTTTTGTGTATGCACAGTGTGTGTATGTGTTAGTGTCTTTTCTATTTGGAAAGTCCTTTATTTTTTTAAGCTGGGAAAATTACTTTCATATCAGCAAAACAAAATGAATGAAGATAACCAAAATAAAGTAACTTAACTTCCCCCTATTTGGAGGGTAGGGAAACAGTGCGCCTATTGAGTAGGACCTATTTTACCTTGAATTTTACTCTTTAAAAGTGGGATTTAGACACACATAGGCTATCCTATTTGACTTTGTTTACTGGGTATGGAAGTGCATTATAGATGCAAAAAATATTTACTTGTGAGAAGTCGTGGCAATACAATCAACACGCTGAGCTAAGCACACTATGGTTTGGAATTTTCCTAAGTGAAGAGCTTGCTTATCTTCTTACACAAGTGTAACATGAAACTACATACACCAAATAAGGAAATCCTTTATAGATTGTGTTCAGAAAACAGTTTTGCCACTGTGGAAAGGCACTTGATCACAATGAAGTTGACTGTTCAGAAGCATAATAAAAAATTTTTAATAGGTAGAAAATAATTTGTTTTAAAAAAATCTATTATCTATTCTGGACTAGATCCAAAAATGGTTCTGAATTTCCAGATACTAAGTAGGGTTTGGGTGGGACTGTCAGTCACCCATAATGAACAAGTGGTATCTTCAAAGTCACTATTTAATTAAAAGCCCGCCCTCGGGATTTTGCCTGGCAGCATTTGGGAGGAATCTGGGTCTCCAGCACTCCACCTGCTGCCCAGGCCTGTAGTGTTGTCGCTGCGGCTCTCGGCTGCAGGTGAGCTAGTACTGAACCACTTTCACAGTCCAGAAAGCATGACATTCCTTGTTACCAGTGGGAGGAAAGGCTAATTGAGAAGTGTGTATAAAGGCTGTAATGAGTAGCATTTACATGTATTGATTAGAAGTAGGGCCACCGTTTCTCATTTATCACCACCAGCAGCTGTGAAATTTTCCCCACGTCAATTGGCACGGCTCATATTCCTGCTCCTCTAGTTCTTTATTGCTTTTTTTCCCCGTCCCTCCTGAACCAGAGTGCTGATCCACCAGCTGGAATGGCCTGGTAATTACTCCAGCTCCTCCACCAGCTGCCACAATTGCCAAACCGCTGGAGTGAAAAATTCCATCCCGCATTTCCGATTTTTTACATTACCATTGCATAATCATATTTGACGAATAATTAACCTGGGTTAATACTTCAGGGAGCCATTTGCAAGTAAATTGATAAGCTGAGTGCTGTAACGCTCTCGAGGGCTGTGGACCTGGTGGTGGCACGCTGCTGTGAGGCCTCCCTGCGTGCAGGGCAGCTTTCGCTCAGGCCTAAGCTGACCGCAGCTATCAGCTTTTACAAAGAGCCCTTGGCCATGACAAAGAGCCCTCTGACCTTGAATCCAAAGAGCAGACTCAAATTCTGAGGTCACATTATGACTTTTTCTTAAAGGGCTACCCTCTCTCTCCATACCCTATGTAAGGAGCAAGTCTCTTAAGTGACCTTTACAAGCCCATTTTGAGATATCTACTAGGTCAAGAAATTGTGGGATGTGCTTTAGGAAATTATTGACTTTAGGCCTCCCTGATGCTGCAAGGGCTTGAGCGCCACACTGTGGGGCTTTCCTAACCACTATAGCACAAGTTCGATCCCCAGCCAGGGAGGGAACCCACATGGTACTGCAGACCTCTCCTGCCTCCCCTGCCGCTCCCCTCAACAGAATGTTTCAGTCAATCTGTCTATTCTGTTCCCTCTCTTTGTCTGGTAAATTCTCTCACCACCCCCTCCCCGTGCCTCTGGCTTGTACCCCAGCTCTTGTATGCATAAATTAAAAAAAATCTTTAAAAATTTTAAAAAAGGAAATTATTGAATTTATTTTGCTTTATTTTCTGAACTTTTACCTAAACATTGGAGAAAGTCTTTTGGCTGCTGGTGAGTGACATGCTTCACGCAGCCATTTAGGAAGTAAAGGGAAGATGTGCTAATATACCCAAGAGTACACGTGAGTGTGTGTGGCACAAAATGGGTGGGACATTGCATACCCAGTATATTTCTAGACCAAAAATTGTTTGGCTGACCAGTTCTGAAAATTGTTTATAAGTCTAAAGTGACAGAAGAATATCAAAGTTTTACCATCTGAATTCAAAGTTGTTCATAACCCTACTTTTTTGTGGTTCATGTGGGATATTGAATTTTTGTGAGTAGCCTAATTCCCATGCCTCTCTATTTCTCATCTTTTCCCTTGTTCATTTTGGGTCATGCTCTCTTTCAAGGCTAATAAGGGGGCAAGTGATAACCCTGTGATTTCAAAAATAATATTGGTATCACGTGGTCAGGCTTTGATATTTGAGCTGACTATTTTTAAAGTGGAGCCATATATACAAGCCAGACAGAGAGTCAGCACTCAGCATTTGTCACTGTGTGAGACATTGCAAGGAAAAGCAGTTCTTTCAAACTCAACTGTAGCACTAAATGAAATCAATGGCCAAACAATCTAACACAATTGGTCACATATTGATAGAATTAAACACTGCTGTTAACGTGACTTGTCATTGATCTGACAAAAATGGAGTTCAGGGTAAAAGTAGCCTGAAGCCTTTAGGCTCTGTGTTTATGGGGAAGAGAAAAGAGAAATGAGAAGTATTTTTGTTCCTTCTACTTAAAACACATTTTTATTTTCTCCTGTTACTGTGCCTTGTTCTGGAACACACTTAGGACCTTGACTTCTTTTCCATTAGTAACATGGAAGACAAAACTAGAGGTAGCTCACTTAAAGTTCAGATATGATGGGAAGAAGATGTTTAAGGAACATCTTCTCTGAGATGTGTACACTTACCTTTTCCACAAGTCTTATAGATTCCCATGGACAATGAAACAAGTCAACCCAGTTCATAAAATGCCACACCCACTGTATCCCCATTCTCTGCCTACCAGCAAAGATCTGCTTGTCAAATATAAATTCTGAAGTTGCTTTCAATCATATTGCTAACTATTGTGGTCAGAGAAGTCAGGCCATATCTTTCCTCATAGAGCCTCTAAGTTTAATTAGTTGTTTCTGGGGTGTCATATGCCACAAGTACAAATATGACTAATAAGAGCATGTCCTGGTCAGAAAAGCCAGTGCATTTCTCCGTGTGGCCTCGAAGTGTAGTTAGGAAGACCGCATCGATTGCTGTGATTTCTGAAGTTCTGTATAAGAGGGAGCAGGACTGGGTCAGGGCCATCTCTCTACAACAAGTCACAGAGTGAGTATGTTTGCAAGGAGAGGTATTTTCCTTATATGTTTCAAAATGATTGTGGGTGCTTTGGTACTAAACTCAGGGATTTGAAAGGGAAATATTTTTATTACATAGCCTTTTGAGTTTCTATAAAACACATTTTAGGGTTATCTTATACATTAAATTGTTATTCATTTTTTTCCACAATAGAATGTGTACTCCATGAATACAATAACATTGTTTTGTTTTGTTCTACGTAAATATCAACCTAATGCAAACCTAGGGGCAGAGCAAAAGTCTGTAGTTTGGTAGGTTGTGCTCTGCACTGCTCAACTCTTAAGTGGTGCTGTTCACACAGAATACAATATGCAATCTGTATATATGTTCTAAGGAGTTAGGACACAGTAGGTAATAAATATCTTTGAAATGAATGCATACATTTTTATCTTATGTTACTGTGGTCTGATAAAATGCCCTTTTGTTGCTCATTAACTGATAACTATAAGACAACATACTTTAGCATGAATGAGAGTAATCTGGAAGGCTTTGCTAAACACAAACTGCTGAACCTCACCCCTACTTTAGTAGATCTGGAATCTGGCCCAAGAGTTTGCATTTTCACACTTTCTCACACGATGCTAATACTGCTGGCCCAAGACCACAGTTTGAGAACCATAGATAATGGTAATGAGCGATGATGCTACTGACATTCCTCTTTCTTCTTTATTACTTTATCTGTCAAACTGGAACTCAAATAGTATTATATTTAAAAAAAATCTAACCTCTACTTTAACTCTGCTAAAGTTTTGATGACCCCTTGCTTCTATAGCACAAGGTCCAAATCCATTCACATAGAACTTAAAGTTAATAACCCATTGCTGAGAGTCACCAGCCTGTCTCTCCTACCCCACCAAATGTCCTGTGTGTAAGCCCCAGGAAACAGAACCATATGACTCAAATCTGGGTGTGTATCAGAATCACCCATGGAGTTCTAAGAAAAATACAGAAGCCTGGGCCCTGCTCCAGAGGTTTTAATCCAGTAGGTCCTTAAAAAATCTTCACAGATGATTATGATGTACAGTTACACTAACCTAGCAGCTTAAGAGCTGTGGGCAAAGTTACATAGAACCAGTTATAATTATTTTATAATAAAAATGATAAGAGTAATGACAAGTGCCGTAATCTTAAGAAATTATTAAGAAACAATAAAAAACTTTATAGGCTGAAATGAAGACAAAGGAATTCAGCAAACTTGAAAACGAAAAACAAATAAAAAGTAAGTGGGGGCCTCCCTGGTGGCGCAAGGGGTTGAGCAGGCACTGTGGGACTCCCACAGCCACTGCAGAGTGAGTTCAATTCCTGGTCAGGGAGGGGACCCACATGGCACAGCAGACCTCTCATGCCTCTGCCCACTGCTCCTCTTAGCAGTGTATTTCAGTCCATCTGCCTGTTCTGCTCCCCACTTTTTCTCTGGTGGATCTTTTCACCCCCTCCATGTCTCTGTACTGTACCCCAGCTCTTGTATGCATAAATAAATAAAATATTTTAAAAAAAAAAGTAAAGTGCAATCCAGCCAACCTATTTGAAGAAGCTAGTAAGACACAAATGTACGTCTAGAAACGTGAAAAATTGAGGAAATGGGCAATTTTATGAGACAGAATTGTGAACATTTACTCAAGAACTTTAAAATATAAATGTTTATGGAGTACTTATTATGAACCAGGGACTATCTTGGAGTGGGGATCTGGTAGTGAAATGAAACAAAAAGTCCAACCCTTTTGGGGTTTATTTCCCATGAACCAGAGCATCAGATTCTGATAACTCAGACACAGAAGGCAAAAGACCAATTGCATTTATTAAAAAGACTGGAAAATGTAAGTTAAGAGATTGGGAAACTGCACTCAACAAATATTGAAAGATTATGCATGTATACTCATTTTAGGATGAATATGACAGTTTAACATTAGCAGATACATTAATATAATGCACAAAATCAGTAAGTTCACTGATTTTAAGAATGTTAATCTCAGGAGATGCTGAAAAGACATTCAATACAATTATCCTTTCCTGATTTAAAAAAAATAATCCCTTGGCACGGTAAGAGTCAGAGGAGATTTCCTTAACCTGATAAAGGATATCTGAAACCAAGAGCCAACATCATACTTCATGATGAGACAGTGGAGGCATTTCCATTTAAACCATAGACAAGAGATGAATGCTTTCTGTCTACTTGTTATTTAGCATTGTCTGAAAGTTCAGGCAAATAAAATAAACCATGAAAATAAGAATAATAAGTATAGAAAGGGGATATAAAATTATGGTTATTGGATGACAATATGATTAGACACACCTAGGAAAACCAGAGTAACAACGAAATAATATTTTGAATTAATAAGCAAGTTCATCAAAAGTGAATGACAGCAATATAAATATATAAGAATTGGTGACATTTTTATATAATGACAATAAATATGTTAGAAGATATAATGGCAACCTAAACTATGAATAATCAAGGAATGTGTGGCACATATATTTGAAGAAAATGATAAAATGTATTGAGCAATATAAAATATTTGAATAAATGGGAATGTATATTACATTATTGAATGAGAATATTGTAAAATTAAATGATCTTATTTTTTCCTAATTAGCAATTTTCATAAAATACCAATCAAAATCCATATGGGACTTGGAATACTAACTTACGGGGTGAAATTTTGGTTTCAAAGTGAATGTAAATAAACAGAGTGAGGAAGAAGAATTGTTTTCCTAAAAGAAAGGGACAAAAAAAACCAACTAAAGTGAGGAGACAAGAGAGATGCTTGAAATAGAATCAAAAAAGCTGATCAGCGAAAGGCCAAATAAAAGGTGCAAACACACCCTGGACATAGAATCTGAGAAGAAGGGACCTCCCCAGTGACACAGGGTTCAAAGACACAGTGCTATCAGCCTATCACCAGCCAAGGTAGCACCAAGTTCACCAGGGAGGTGACCCACGTGGCGCAGCAGACAGCAGACCTGTCTCCCCGCTACTCCTCTCAGCAATGTCTTTCAGTCAGTCTGCCTGTTCTGCTCCCCACTCTGTCTCTGATGAACTCTCACTGCCCACACCTCTGGCCTACACTCCAGTTCTTGCAATGATAAGTAAAAATAAATCTTAAAAAAAAAAAAAAACAAGAAGAAGGTGGTGAAGTAAGACTATCAGAAGTCATTGCCCTTAAGATCTCAGGGAACTAGGACTGGGAGGAATGAAAGCTAAAGCTTAGGAAGGAATGGAGTATACAAGATAGCACCAATGTACATGTGGCATGGAGCTGTAGGATGAGCTGTATTTGGCCTTTCTGCCCTTCAGAAGTCATTAATTTAGTCAACAACTTCTTAATTATTTTCAGATAATGACAGACACTGCTGGGCACCACAGACACATCATCCTGCCCCTGCCTTCAAAGCACAAAGCACCTTCTCATAGGAACAATATTTATTTATTTTGCATTTTCCCACAATTTGGGGATGTGTTCTCTGCATAGAATGGGCAAATTACAATTACTGATGATTAATAGTTAAAGAAATAAAGTTTTGGGGTTCATATAGATACATATTTATCAAAAATCCATATGGGATTATCTGATTGAATTGTCGAAAGGTGTGAAGTTATACATCTGAAAGTTACTCAGTGAAGAGATATAAACCAATAGTTGCATCTCAATGAAAAATACAAGAAAATTAAAAAATAAAAAAATATATAAAGTACTAGAATAATTGAAAAGCAAATGATGAGGGGAGTGGAGTGGACTTGCCCTCTAGATACTTAAATGCATTGTAAGTGCATAAATACTGGCAGTTCCAGATAACTTCAAGACACACCTGGGATGTGAAAGATCCAGGTAATGTGAATAGAATAAGCTCTGAGTCGGGAAGTGATCAGAATATTGGAGAACTGAAGTCTAATATGACTGACTGGGATGTATAAGTTTAGTACATATTACAAAGATTTTAAGAAATCAATTTTAACATGCTTTTAAAATATGGCACCTTAAATATTTGAACAAAGAATTTTTGACCCAATGATTCTTCCTCAAAAGATTTTTCTAACATGTTAAAATCAAGGTGCAGATTGCTAAAGGTGCTCCTTGCAACACTATAAAAGTGTTGAAACTCAAAGCAAATTAAATGAACTGCAACAAGGAACATATCAAATAAGTTATGACACATCTACAAATTGTAACATTTTGAAGCTATTAAAATATCAGTTTTAAAAAACTAAAGCATATTCTTTTAATTGTGGCAAAATTGGGATTCTCCTCATCAGATATCTCTATCAAAGGTAGATATCTCTACCAACAAATCACACAGCCCATACCACAGTCCATTGTGCTTCCTTCCCTCTCTGTTCCTACCCTTCCCTGCCTCGTATGCTTCAGTTTCCCTATGGAAACCAGTATGAAAGCTTCTTAAAAGACTACATCTTAAAAGACTTCCATCTAACCCAGGAATTCTACTCCTAGGTATCTACACAAAGGACACAAAAGCTCTAATTCGAAAAGAAACCTCCACTCCCATGTTTATAACAGCACTGTTTACAATTGCCAAAATATAGAAATAACCTACATGATTCAGAACAGTTGACTGGATTAAAAATCTTATTTGAATGAATCAAATATGTTACATGAAAGAGCAGCATTTAAAAGTATCATCATTGTACAACTTTTTTAATCAATATGCACACATGCAAAATAATCATAGAGAGAACGAAATAAATAACAAAGTTCTAGCTGTGATTGCTTCTGAGATGGTGGGCTTGTTGATTTTTTTAACAGTTGCACAAATTTCTAATATTTCAAATGTTCTAATTAGTTATCACAAAAACAAATATTCACAAACATATTGGTAATAGCCACATTCAAATCTCCGTAGGTCATCTCACGGTCAGCTTGCTATCACCTCTTTTGGAATTTTATATATTTTCCAATCAGAATTAATTGCTCCTTTCCTGAGTACCCATAGACTCCACATATCTCTTTGTACCCCTCTATTGTACTTCTGGGTTACTCGCTGCTGAACAAGTGCCAGCTGATCTCTTCCATTTAATTCTAAGCTTCTTAGGGTTGCACTCCTTAAAGATTTCCTGTAAGAAGCATTATGAAACCCTGAGGGAGATGACCACAACAAAATGTCACTCAAGGAGACACTCCAGCTCAGAAGAGGAGAAAGGAATCTGAGTACAAAATCATAGTGAATGGACGTTGTCCTGTGTGTTAAAAGAACTGGAGATTTTTAATGTTTTGCTATTAAGTGGTGGTAATTTTTTACCTACCTGTCAAATATAAGAAAGAAGCATAATGTAGTCATCATGAACCAAGACATTTAGACGACAGTAGACCTTGGAAAAATTCACTCTATAAAACTCATTTTTCTCATCTATAAAATAAGGAGTGCCATATTACTACTGGGGTAGGAGGGTGAGAACTGAATAAAATGCAAATTTGTAGACAAGATGCCTGGCCCACAGTGAATCTATTACATGCCAAATGTGTCCCAGGAAGATGTCTGTTGTTTACAGCAGTCTCACTCCGATGCCCATCTTTTCTTTTACAACATGGAGTCATAGCTAGAGTCTCCCCCATCTACTACAACCCATCTAGTTGCCATTTATCACCTCTCTGGAGAGGTGCTGACATTCATGGCAGGGTCAGCTCCCTGGGCATGAGAACCCAGCACACATGGCCCTGGGCACAGAAGGGCCAGACCCTGATTTTATGCTCGATTGTAGCCGTCTTGAAATGTGTACTCCTTTTGAACATTTTCATTTTACCCAGGTGTAGGCAACCCCGCGCAGCAAGCTCTCCTGTCTTACTGCTCCCATAGCATTTGCTGAGAGTTTATTCTCACCAGTGGACTATCAGAGTTCCTCGATTATAGAGACATTAGGGTGTATGACTTGTCTAACTTCCCTCATATATAATATGAGAAACAGCCTTTGCCCCAGAGGCAGTATCTTGGGAGACAGGGTTTAGGGGGCTTAGGGGATCACTTCAGCGCTGATCTGCTGACGTTTTGCTGCTGATCTCCTGAATCCAGGTTTAGATCTCCTCTGTTCTACTTGCGCTGTCGGGTTTGTGAGTTATTTGCCTTTTTTCCCCATAAATGCGAACTGCTGTTTGCTTTGTCTTGTCTTTTATGCATCGCTAAAGGCCATATTGCTCCTACTTTTGATGACGCTGCGGCTTCCCAATCTGGATGTGCTGGATGATTCTCTACTGTTATTTACACCCAGATTCTGCTTCTACGTAATGTCGAGTTCAGAAGCTGCATTGGGAAGGGATTTTGAGGAAATGCTCTGATGTGCAAACAGAAGGTCCCTTTGAAGCTGGGCTGAATTTAGAGTGGCTTCTCATTGCTTCCGATTCCAAAGAGACTGGAGAGGAGAGATGTGGCTACTGCTCCTCGCTAGCTCTTGAGTTATCTTGATTTGCAGATTCACTCAGGGTCTTCCTCCTGAAGAGAAATTTGAGGCTTGTACTCAATGGCTGCTTATATCTAGGAGAGTCTCAAAAACAGCCAGCAGCTAGACTTTTTGAACTCAGGTTGGTAACAAATCGGATGCCAACACTGTATGTATGGACTCAGAACATTCATACTGGATCCAGACTGGAAAACGCCCTGAAGACAAGTCAGAAGCCATGATACTGTCATTAACCAGCTGCCATGGGTTCCCCTCTCTGGGCCTGAGGTTCCTTACATTTATTAGTACTTACCCAGTCCTGTCATGTAGCTGCTGCCAGGACCAAATGGGAAGGGGATTAGCAGCAGAGCTGTACCCTGAAATTCCCTGCTTTCACTAATCTAGGCACAGAATCAAAGTTGACTTTTATTTTCCACCTGGGTGACCCCTCCCCCACACCCCGACCTTGTGTAGCCAGGAGTTTCTTTGCGGAGGGGGTAGTATATACTAAAGTCTGAAGGATGAATGATACCATTTGTTTGGAAAACCATATAATGTCTGGGGCATAGAAATGGAAGGAGAGAGATAAGTGAGGAGGGAGAGAGATTCTATTAGTTACCTGTAGCTGCTATAATAAACTACCACCAACTGAGTGACTTAAAACTATGGAAATCCATTCCCTCACAAGTCTAGAGGCCAGCATGTGAAATCAAAGGGTTGGGGGACTTTTGGGGAGAACCTATTCGTTGCATCTCTAGCTTCTGGTGATAGACAGCTGTCAGTGGCTTGTGACTTTATCACTCCAATCTGTACTTTCATGATTTTATTTCCTCTTTCACTCTGTGTGGTCAAATCTCTCTCTTTTGTGGACACGATATTGCATTTAATGCCCACTGAGATAATCCAACATAGTGTCCATACCTCAACATCCTTAACACTATCACATCTGCAAAGATCCTTTTTGCTACATGAGGTATTTCACAGATTCCAGGGGTTAGGAAGCACATGTTTTTGAGGGCCATTATCTTACCTAATACGCAGAAGGAGGTGGAAGGATCTTGAGAGATTGTCAAAGCCTTGTTTGGGAGTCTGGAATTTATCCTGAGTCCAATGGGTAGTGGCAGATATAGGTGAGGGTTAGAGCAGAGGTAGCGGGCCCAGTTAGAGAGTGCTGAGTACCCATATGCCTGGACACTGAGGGATCTCTGGTCCTTTCCCTGGACTCTGCAGCATTTCCTTTGGCCAATCTTGAAGTCACAGCTTTTTGAAGACTTTTGAAGGCTGTTCTGAGTAAATTCACACCAGAGTCTAATTTATGCCTTGAACCCCAGTGTCAAGCAATGGAAGGACTGTGTTCTTCCATGAAGTGTGTCTGTTCTCAGGGAAAGCATTGAGAAAAAACACCAGCTCAACCAATCACAATTGGAAAATCCCACCTTTCGTAAAATATTTCTAATTTATGAACAGCAAAGTCTTAATAAAATATGTTTGGGGCTTCAGGAATCAAGAAGCAATGGGGTGAGTTTGGGGAAAATGGATTTTCTCTCCTAGGCCAAAGTGCATCCTATTTCTGATTATCTTCCATATAGTTCTATACTTAAGGTTTACCCCTCAGTCCTGAAAACATATGCCTTTATAATACTGGAATAAAACTGAAATATTCCCTGTATCAGCACCACAATCAATGATCAGCAACAATCATAATGAATATCTATATTGTCCAAAAAGAGTATGTTTACAGATGGATCTTTGGGAATGTCATGAAAGAAAAAGTATTAAAAAGTCACATCAGGGCCTCCTTGGTGCTGAAGGGGTTGAGTGCTGCACTGTGGAGCTTCTGCAGCCACTGCAGTGTGAGTTTGATCCCCAGCTCAGGAGAGGACCCACATCCCACATGGCACAGACCTCTTCTGTCTAGCCTGCTACCCTCCTCAACAGTGGACTTAGGTCGATCTGATCTGCCTGTTCTTCTCCCCACTCTGTCTCTGATGAATTCTATCTCCCCAGCGCCTCTGGCCTGTACACCAACTCTTGTATGATTAATAAATAAATAATCTGAAAAAAAGAAAAAAGAAAAGAAAACCGTCACATCAAACCAAACCTATGCTCTCAATAAAATACCAAGATATCTTCTAATGTTGGCTTAACTTTTTATTCTCTTTTCTGAAAGGCAAGTGGCATGTTGAGGCCACTTGTCTTTGAATACCGTCTTTGCAGATAACTGGGATCTGCTTATGGTTCTGAAATATTGTATGATGAGCCAGTATAAGTGAACTTGCCTGCCATTTCTTATACTTCTGTGTCTATTCCTTCTGTAGGGCAAAAGAGGTGAGGAGTGAACTGCTGAAAATTGTTTACAAACTCATAGAAGTCCCTATAGCAGCAGTCTGTTTAAAGGAGGCGAAGGAACTTAATCTATTAGCTCATATTAAAAAAAAAAGCAGATAAATACACTATTTTAAAAACATGCACAAAAAATATTGCCTAATAAAGTTTACACAATAAAATTAGATTTTTCATCCAACTTCATAGGTCCTTAATTTTGTTTACCATTGGTGTTTTCTCTTTCTTGGCTATCAGAAATATATTGAGTTATCTAGTCCTGACTCTGAAAGAACTTTGAATTTTCAGTGAAAGACTCCTATTTGATCAGCTCATTCTCTATGTATAGAAGAAAATTAATAAAGCCATCCACACTTCCTTCCCTAGAATTCAGGCCCCTGAGTTAATGAATGTCCTGCAATCATCAATTTGTCTTTGCTTTTGCACACTTTAAAGGCAGATATAAATGTATTTAGATTTTCATTTAAATGTATCCATTTTCATTTAAATAAAATGATTTATAAATTAAGCATATTTTTCCTGAATTGTTACATGGCTATAGCACTGTTTTGGATGCTGGCAGTAGAACACAGAGCAAAATAAATAAATAAAACCCCTATCTTCATCTACATTATAGTGGATTTTTGAAGAAAATATTAAAATTTGAAGTAGCTCGGTCTGGAGGAGTACCCTCCTTAGTGATCCCAGCAGTCACTGGTCTCTGAGCTAGTCCTTTTCATGAAAACACTCAGACAGAAAAGAGCTGACAGAAGAGGCACCGCAGCAAAGCATGTCAGCACTTTCCTCTTTGTGAGAAGCAAGAAGTGAAGAATTTGGTCTAATTGTGAAGATGAAATGCTTATGTAGAGCTCTGGAGAGGGTGCAGGAGAGAATGGCTACAGTCAAGTTTCCATCATCAGTGAAGGATTATGTGCAGACCATTTATGACCAACCTTGAAGAAAATGAATTTTAGAGGTATTAAAAAGAAAGAGAGCTGAATGCAAAAGAAACACCAACATTTGCCCAAATTGTGTATACTTGATAAGCAAGCTGAGTTGACTGAAAATGGTAGACATTTAAGGAATGAGAGCAAATGAAGGAGTGAGGGGGGCTAGGGGCTCTGCAGGACTGTGGGTTATGTATTGGCCCCAGAACCCCCAGAACTTACTTCAGATATGGACACTCAAATAATCATTAAAAATTTTCTAAAGGGCTAGGTTGGGGGTGAAGGGAAGAATTTTTTATTAAGGGTCTGGACTTAGGCTGAAAAGTTGAAATTTGAATGAATCCCTTCTACCTGGAAGGATTATTGAACTACTACACCTATTGAAGCTTTCCTTAAGGTTCACTGACAGAGGGAAGAAATGAATACTTGAGAAATCTTCAGAAGTTGAATTGAGAGCTTTGGGCAAGCAAGCAATATGGACATGTTTAAGAAGTAGAAAATATGGAAACAGCTCCTAACATCAAACTAGTCTTTTCTTCTTATTTTCTTTTATCTCTCTTTCCCTCACTTCTCCTTTATTAAGTAGCTGCTAGTTACCAGACACTGAGAACATGAAATTGAATACAACCTAGCCTCTGCCTTTGAAGAATTTTCCTTCTTAAAAAGACAACTGCTATACTTCCCTCCTTCTGAGTAAAGTCATAGGATAAATATATGAAAAGTTCTTTTTCATTTGGTAGTACATAGATCTTGCCGTGATATATCAGATATGAAGCTATTGGACTGGAAGAGTCCACTATTTTAAAAGTGTCTTGTATTGCATAGTTAATTATGTCTGAAAAACTATGAGCAAATCTAACAATTATAAAATAAAGACATATTTACTTTGATTTGCACTATAATTTCTATAGAGATCTAGCTTATTGTTGATGGCCTTTATAGTTGTGGTTTTTATTAGTATCTTTGATGTTTATTCTATCACCATTTTCATCCTCTATCACTCAGTTACAATTATCAGCAAATTAACTAGATTATTTAGGAAGTTGCTGTTTAAAGAAATATCTTTAAGGTGAACTGACATTTGGAGTGTGACTAATTACCCCATAATTTATCTATGGTTTGGTAGTATTTTTGTGAGTTTCTCTTATGGTCTGGATGGTCTCTATTGATCTCTAATACCCTATAAAAGTTACCAACTTTCTAAATGTTCACTTTTTATACTGGAGAGCTCAGGCGAAACTCTCAGTTGGTGTAACTGTTATAACAAATCCCTTTAGAGTTGTCTAAGGCTGGATTCTTTTTCTAGTATTTTAGAAGCATCTCCAGGACAGAACTCTGAAGATTTGGAGGGTTCTCCTTGCTTCTCATTCCAGCGGTATCTGAGGCCTGTGAGAGCCTCCTTTTCCATGGGGGTCCAACGGTTTTCCCTACACTCCTTCCAGGAGGGCATCGACGACTTTGTGTAACCAGGACTTTAGTTCTCTCACATAGAGACACATTTGGTCACATACCATGGATGTTCCAGGCCTGTTTCCCAGTTGCATTGCACTTTGTTCAGAGGTCTCTCGCCACTTAAATCTGATATTTTAGGGAAAACAAGCAAAAAGTAGGCTGATTTCTGCTACTCTATAAAATATTTTTAAAAATTACTAAATATCAAAACAAATAAGCTATTCCTTCACAAGCTGATCAATATATTCACTGAAAACTCTGTAGTGAAACAGAGTATTGTAATTATATAAAACTAGACCCTGAAACAATTATAATGCTGGTTTTGGTCATATTTGGAATTGGTAGGTCTTTGACATAGAGGAGGGGAGGGGAGCCAGGTCACACAGTTCTGACCAGTCTCTCATGCATTATAAGCAGTCAAGTGAAATATGTTCAAGCAGAGAGATAAATCCCTTTCGTGTATTTGGGAACTAATGAAATGAAGTGATTTGTAAATGTGTAGAGCAGACATACTTAAATTCCAATCTTCCTGCTCCTATTTGGCAAAGCTTTTAAGAGATCTTAATGAAGTAGAATGATTTTGAAAAGTTTTTCAAATATTTTTATTATCTCTGGAAGCTTCTTGCCCATTGGCTGTAGGATATACATATAGATCTGGGGTATTCTGATCTCATTGGTCAGTCTGTAGAGGATACAAAGAGTGGATACCTTCCATGCAGGACTGTTACCCCAATTTTCCATTCCTTCCTGATAAGCTGCTAAACATATTTTTAAGACCAGGGATGGGATTACGGAAGATCCTTACTTTATTTTTTTAGTAGACAAGAAAAACATAACCTACCCAGCACTTGATTTTTACTTTATTTACTTTTCTCTGCCTGGATCCAGAAAGGATGTGAGAAAGCTTAGCAGAGATAACTCAAGGCATAACCTAATTTGAATTATTTGGAGGAGAGAAAAAACAAAGATTATTATTTTTTAAACAAATTTTTGAGTACCTACTGTGTTCCAGAGTTGGGCTAAGTATAAGGGTACAATGATGAAACAAACAATTGTACTTGCATTGAACTTATAATCTAAAGGGGGAGACAGATATTTGTTAAGTAAATATGCACACGCACACATGCTCACACCATGATCTGTTATGGGAATTAAAGTACAGTAAATCCTGGTGTGATTAGTTTGCAGGAGGAAGGTATTATTACCTTCCAGTGAAGATTAAATAAGGATGACTCTACATTTGACTGTTGAGTGGGATACGTATTAACTGGAGAATGGTGAATGTAACTGTAACAGGCTGGTAGACAGTGGATACCAGGTTCAGGTTGGCAGGGCACATGCAGTGAGATCTGGCACAGACTTTGTAAATGCAATTGTGAACCATCAAATGTTATTATGTAGAGAATGATGTATTGATTCATTTTTATAATGAAAGCAGAAAATACAAAATGAAGTTGGGGTACACTGAGTATGCTAAATCCAAATTGTAATGTTCATGCATTCAATAGCAGGGGTTACAACTTACAGAATAGCAGGTAGAAAAATGCAGCACAACCTGGGGAAGGATGTGCCCTAATCGCCCCCCAGGGCGGCATAAACAGCTAGATTATTAATTTCCCCTGTGGTGGTGCCTATGGTCAGTTGGTAGAAATTATTTTATTCTACACACCCAACCAAGGCACAGGAAACTAAGATGCAGAGGAGAGTGACTTGCCTTAGGTCAAAAGTGTTAGTGGCAAGACAGACTTCCTCCAGGCAAACGGTCTTTCCATGCAGCCACTTTCTATGTTCCAAATTACTCCATGTCACTTAAAGCAATTTATAAACATGGGGATTACAATTTATGTCAAATATATGTAAATTTTAAAAATTATATTAAAAAAATAAAGCAATGTATAAAGAATTCAAAAGTTGAATACATAGAAGTATATATAACACTATGGGAAAAAAGTTGTAAAATGCTCAATATGAAAGAGTCTACATAAATACATTTCAATATATTTCTTCTTGTGCTTGCATCTATACAAAGAAAAACACTTGGAAGAATGTATAGTAAACATTATTTTATCTGAGTGGTGAGATTATGGATAGGCTTATTAACGTCTGTTTGTTTATATTTTCCAAATTTTCTACCGTAAAATCTATTGCCTTTTAAATTATTAAAGACAATTTTAGGTAGTAAATATTTTTCCCTTTGACAAAATTGTCAGGAAAGCTATATATAACATAATCAATGAATTCTACTGCAAGTGCAACCTATGTGTATGTGTGTTTAATGACAGAAGACAATGTGTGAGTGTGTAGAACACAAACATTCTGGAAAGACACAAATTTCACCCATGTGCCAGCTGAGGTTCTTTGTAAACTAATAAAGAATGAACCAGACACAAGTTTTCCTTTTTAAAGGCTGATTTTATGAAACATATTTTGAAATGAGTGAGAGTCCCAGATTCAAGTAGATGTATTTCCACACCACTCAATTATCTCCACTCTCTTTTTTTCATCTCCCATTAAAAAATTAATCCGATGTTTTTTCATTCTAATTTTCTTTTGACTCTTCACATAGCAATTAGGTGGGAAGGCATGTGTTATTGGAGGGATTTTAGATGGTCTGGAAATTATAGAAGGAAAGTTACTAAACTTCTCTCAAAATAATCAAATAGGTAACTATGAGCTACAACTTATCCACTTGCCTAGTTTTTGCCCCATCCTCCTTTTCAAGAGCACTTCCTTACAATCTATTTTCCGTCTACTAATTACTGGATTCCTTATTAATTACACACTTATAAAAGCTAGATGTATATTTAGTCACCTCTTTACTTGCAGGGAATTTTATGGCAAAATATCAGCAGAATATATTTTTTAAAAGTATTTGAAATTGTTTCCAGACTTATGGAATTTAGGTAAAATTGTTTCCAGACTTAAGGAATTTAGGTAAAATTCCTGAAAATGTAATTTACTCCTCAGGGACTGTGTAGTAATGAGTTTTCCTACTCCTTATAGAAGTATTCCATATCAGGGAAAGTAGGGAGTTCTGCCTTCTAAGATCTCACAGTCTAAAATACAATACCAAAGTAGAATATCTTTCCTTGCTATTAAGCTTGGTTTTCTGCTTCTTCTAGAAGGTTCTTTTCCTGATGGAGATCAGCAAGCTGCAAGGTTTAGCAATGATTGATCCCAGCCCATGTACAGCATTTCACAAATCTAAAGCCACAACAGACTGAGCCACTGCACAGTAGAAGTGGTTTTATGTTTCCATTGCCTATCTTAAAATCATTTTAGAGGTCAGCATTAATCAATAAAGCATTCTAATGTCATGTATCTTCTCTGGGGAACCATTAGCTGGTGGTGATGATCTAGTCATCCCACCATCAACTTCCTAGACCAGGAATTTTGGAATCCCTGTTGAGCTGATGTGGTTTTGTTATTCTGAGCTAGATTAATTGAGCTTCACATGGTTTATTATACAGAGATTTCTACAGGGCATCAGCTCCTATCCAGTAGCATTACATTTCTGATGCACCTGTGAACCAGGAGACAGTGCCTGATCCAATCTTTGCACTTTCTCCTTTCATCTAGCTGTCAAATTAGATAGATTAATGATTTCTGAAATGACTGGATTCATTTCATTGTTTAAAACCAAATGTCATGACAATGATTGCCTTTTGTCAGTAATCCCACAGCCTCACCTGTATGCAGATGCTGAGATGCTTAGGAGAGAAATGGTTTCAAATTCAGTGGTTCCCAAATGACAGGAGAGGCTCACAGTCAGCAATTAATAAGGAATGGGGCTACTGTGAGTCCTCTTGCAAGACTTTGAGGTGGCCTTCACAGTCTGGCATGTGTAATGCTCAGGTGGTACTATAAATGCTGGTGCCAGGGCCCTACTTCCTGAATGCTCCCTGTCACATGGTCACTCGGATTCCTGTATTTTTCCTCTGACAACTTGTGAATGGTGAGGTTATCACATGGGCTCAGCACTCAGGGTGCCTTGTCTTCCTTCATTAGCCAAGAGGACACAGAGTAGAGAAAAAAGTGACCAACAGGCCCAGGCATTGATCACACTATAGCTGAGTAGAAAACTCAGCTAACTCTGAGTTTTAGTTGGGTACAGTTATGTGGAAAATGAGTCCAAATGTATCGAAATCGTCCCCAAATACTGTCTGTCCTAACCAGTCAGTAACTGGCAAGTCCTGCTCAAATCCTTCCCTGGAAAGTCAATCAAGGGTCAGTAATATCTTTTAGTCTTGTGGATGCGTATGTGGCCTCCAGCTGGCCACGAAGGACTGACAATGACTGCTGTTTATTTCACTGGGTGGAAATGGTGCAAGGTTTCTGATCCCAAAGGCCCAGCTTTTCCTCCTGGCCTCTGGAGACAGATGGGAAGAAGGAGGTCCAAACCCCTCCTCCATTGTCCTTTGCCAAGAGGTTTTCCATTCCTGTTGGCAAAGGCCCCAAGAGGTGATGAGTGGGCAGAGGGGTGGGCAACAGTGAAGGGTGCTAGCCCGAGAGCCCCAGGCTGTGCGGCTGGCAGGCTGAGTCCCAAGGTCACACAGCGATTTGCTGCCAGCATGCAAGTCACTTGCTTGGTCTCCTGACTCCATTCTGCTCTCCATCTATTAGGCCATGCCGCCTTTCACTGCCAGCAAAACACACTGAGGACACTTTAATTTCAGAGTTTGGTTCTATGTCTATTTTTCAGCTATTTGCTACCACATTCTGGGAAAGTGAGGTTTAAATTTCCTACAATCCAAATCATTTTCTAGTTTACTTATAAGTGATTCTGAAACAGTTGGCCCTGGAAAGCTGACAACTTGATAAAATGTATCTTTCAAATCAACCTAGTGCTGCCTTTATATATAGTTAAATCATCCAAATCCAGGGTGCCGAGTTAAGAAACAGAGATCTTCTGTTCTCAGGCTGTCTGTCACTTTGGGTAAGAAAACACAGAATTATGCTCGCTTATGCGTACTCAAGTGTGGTCTCTTGGGAAAGAAATAAACACTGACTTTGGCAGGTTTATCTGCTTCTAACCAATAAGAAATGGTTCCTACAGTGATGTGCATTGGACAAAGGTGGTTTTGGGAGACTAAGTGTCAAAACAAGTGGTCATATAATGTTCCTGGATAAAAGACTTTATACATATATATAATTATACATATATAATTATATATTATTAATATATAGTATAATATATAAGTATATATAATAATAGTATAATATATTATAGTAATATATGCTATAATAACTAATAATATAGTATATATTACTATATATTATAATATATTATTATTATTAATAATATTAGAGGATAGAAGAGCAATCCTGAGCAATCAGTGCTAGCGGAGGCAGTTTCTAGCACTTTTAAACAGGATCAATACTCTTTTGAAATGTTATGGCATCTGTTCATGACACCAAGCTGAGCAGGACGTGACACACCTAGTACTCTCAATGAACCAGTCCTAGCACCCAGACTTGGTGGTTTCTCTTATTTTGCTATAATATGTTTGCCTCCCAACTTTGGGGAGCTTAAGCGGGACCAAATGTCTAAAGAAATAAGAATCTTCCCAAAACATCTAAATTTATTTTCAGATTCTGGATTTTAGCAAAAGGGTCTTGACATATTTCTGTTTCAGGAAATCTTCATACTGAAGTGAGTTTTTATCAATACTGTACTTGACACACAATTAAACAATAAGTAAAAGAAGGGAACTGATACAGTAATTAAGCTAATGGTCTTTAGATTTCAACAACCCAGATAAAATTGTGATGCCACTTGATCAGTTATTTTTCCTTCTTTGCCTTTGTATGATGCTTGCTTTTCTAAAGAGCAAGAATGTGAAAATCCATAGGTGAGTGGCTAGACAGCCTTACAAGAGACTGCAGTGCCAGCACCAGCTTTGGGGCAAAGGGCTGCACCTTAATAAATGCCTTCAGCCAGGCTATGTGATGGCAAGAAACCAGCAGGGTAAACTGACCACTGATAGTGAGGACCAGGAAAGCTAATTTAGCATTCTCTGCTTGTCGAATGTTCACAAGTAAGTGGGATATACACAAACATCAATAGTATCTCTGAGAATCTGGCTGTTCTGTGGTGATAATTGACTTTAAGAAATGAAAGCAGATTAATTTTGGAGAAATAGCTTTTGTTTGGGAACATAATGAATACAACACATTATTTGCAGACTCTCGAAGCAAATGTTTCGGAGGGCAAGTGTTAACCTGGTGAAGTTGTTTAAAATCAAATGGCAAAGCCTGTGTTTTCTACTTGTTCCTCTCTCTCCATGACTTTGCTCTTTCCTTGACCCAGTAGCCATGAAAGACATGTAACATAGTGGTTAAAGCATGGACTTTGCAGGAAGATAGGTCTGCATTCTGCTTCTACTGGCCTTTATGGTCTTAGTATATAAGCTCTCTAGTGCCTTGTAGATTTTTAGAGAACTACCTGAGCCAAGATAAGTGCAGCTCTTTGCTTAGAATACTGGCAAGTAAGTGCTCACTTAACAGCACCCATTACTATTATATGCATAAATGTGTCTGATCACTATTTCTAAGTTTACTGACATGTAAGATCCTTAAGGGTAAGGTTTGTGCATGATCTTCTCTAAAGAACTTTGCATATTGAGAATATAGGACATATTTTATTAAAATTAATTGGATTAGAAACTGCAACCACGGTAGAGCCATTTAAATGTTGTCATACATGAATTTATGCCTTACTTTGTATAAAGTTATGTGGTTGAGCTTGGGGGGGTCTTCTGACTATGTTGAAGGGAAGGTGGAACAGGGAAGAGAATACTTTTAAGGCAATGGACATCTGGTGAGCATACTGGTTCAAGGCACTGTAAACATTCCATTATCACCACCTGTAGCAAAGAGAAGAGGATTCAGAACAATGCAGAAGTTATCACAATTCTTTTTTTCCTCTCTTTTTCTTTCTTTATATATATATATTTTGACATCAATTATGGTTCCTATGGATTTCCCACCACCATTTCACAAGTGCACCATCACCTCAGTCCCTTGTGCTCTTTGTGCCCTCATCCCAGTCCCCTCCACACACACAAAGTGTTTCTGATCTGTCCTTGTCTTTTTGTTTTTGTTGTGGGTTTTTTATTGTTATTATTCTTTTCCTTGGTCCCTTATTTGTTTCCCTTATGTTCCTCCTAGAAGTAAAACCATCCGGTATTTTTCTTTTGCCTTCTGACTTATTTCGCTGAGCATAGTCCCTTCTTGCTCTATCCATATTTTGACGAATGACTCTAGTTTATCTTTTCTGATTGCTGAATAGTATTCCATTGAGTTATCACTATTCTTATAGTGATCCAGGCACAGAAATAAGGAGTTCGTTCCACATAACCTATCTAAATGATATGTGCTTTCATGATTCCAGATCAGACAACAGTCGCAATTTGTGCAAGGGAGATGGACCTGTTGGAGAAAATGACTCCAGAACACAGGTCCAAAGGAAAACAACCACATCTGAAGTGTGTTATTCACAGTCAGAAGTTTTACAGTGATTGTCCGAGGAAAGGCATTGAGTGCAATGAGTAATAATGCAACCTCCTACGCAAGATCAGATTGAAGATAAAATCTTTGGGGATTCAAAAGGAATTGAGCAACTCCTTAGAAATGATAATTCCAAGCCAATACTTCTTTGCTCTTATTGATTTTTTTGAATAGTACAGTACTAAATATTTTTGTGTGTGAGAGAGATAAAGCAACATTTTTGTAAGAGGAAAGAGATATATAAAGGGTGAGAAAGAAAAAAAAATTAAGTATATTTTTATGGTCAAAATGTCTTCCTTTCTAAAGGTCTGTGAAAATGGTGAAAGGTGTTTTATTGGGGAAAACAAGGGCAAGAACAAAGGGTGATTTTTTTTTTTCTGAAGACTGTAATCTCCATTTAGAA
The DNA here is from genome assembly GCA_019455555.1 of Galemys pyrenaicus. NCBI lineage: Eukaryota > Metazoa > Chordata > Mammalia > Eulipotyphla > Talpidae > Galemys > Galemys pyrenaicus. Next base: position 4,126,335 of record JAGFMF010011718.1, on the reverse strand, counting down.
AAACCCAAATTGTAAGCTACAAAGTAACAAATATTTTTGAAAAACTTTGCTAGCTAATTTAAGTTAAATGTATTTGATAGTATTTGTCTTAAATTGATTTAATGTTTACTGTTAGGTTTTAAATTGAAGCAACTCCATGTTGTATCAGAGAATGAATTAAAAAACAAAACATAAGTCAATGGTTTTAATCTTTACCCTTAAGTGTTCTGAAAGGAAGACTTTAAAGACAAAAAATTATTTTAAAATTTAGCTTATTTCATTTTTAATATGAAATTTAATTTGCATGTTTATGATGAAGTGTAAAAAAAAAAAAACAACAGGACAAGTGCTTTACAACCAACCACTCAGACTAAACAATATTACACTACTAATAGTTGAAAGCCTGGAATTCCCTTTGAACAAATTCCTTCCTTACTTCCAAAACATAACCCTGATCTATATTGAATTTGATAGATCACATTAATTTTCTTATTAAATATCTACTAGACATTTTTTAAAAAGTACATATCCAGTATATGTTTTGACTGACAGGTATACGGTGGTCTAAGGGAAGTGCACATTTTGTTATAAATCTCCACGTAAAAACCCAATTGTGAGTTGTGTGCACAGTGTCCATGTCACTCACATGATGGAGGAATATATATTGTTAAGATTACTGGACTATGGCATGACAGCTGAACTTGAATATTGCAAAAGACCTCCTTAACCAGACACTCCCATCAAATCTTTCAGTTCACTGAATGATTATGAAAGAATTGGTGAGTGTTCACTGGTGTTTGAAGTTTTTCCATTATTTATAGTTATTTTGCAGTTTCATGTGATTTTGCCCTTTTAGCCCTGTCTCAAGTCTTCCTCATAGCCATGCGTTTCATGTCCAATGTCGTGCTATAGATTAATTGGGGGTGATATTTAAAAACTGCATAGGTGATTTTACTGCATGAGACAAATGTTATAATTGCTGTTACTGAGAAAGGAGCCAGATGTTTTGAGGTACAAATTAAAGGACAATGGTAAACATCTCAGAAAGGGCTTCGCAAGCTAGTTATTAATCCACATCGAATGACTTAGTCTTAGGTTCTTAGAGATTAGTAATGGGAAGGAATCTTTAAGTCTGTCTCATTCATTCTGTTACTGAAAGATGAGAAATTTAAAAGAGAAGTTAAATAACCTGCTCAAAATCATTCGGGAAGATTCAAGACTAAAATCAGTTCCCCCTATACTTCATTGGCTCTTTCCCTTTCCCTGCTTACCTCTTCTGGAAAGGGGAGCTGGGGCAGCTATCTAGGTTTTTAACTATGGACCAAGTAAGAGCAAACACTTTCCTTCACCTGATATTAAAATAATGCTTTTATGTGGCCAGACAGCACCAAACAGAAAAAATTTTCTTCATCACCAAACCTTTTAAAGGTGCTTACTTGTCATTTTCCAAGTAGAGTTTTCTCTGATTTCTACTTTAAAGAAAGTAGTCTCTCTCTACCTTAGTCACCACCAGGAAAGTCCTTAGAACCTCTTTGTATTTATTGTAATCTGTGAATATTGTGTTTTACAGCTAGTAAATTAGATCTAGAATTGAATACCGAGGTAGAGCACAGAGTGTTAAAAATGTCCAATTCCAGTGGGGAACCCAGCCAGCGGTTAAGGCCTGCTGCATATAATGTTAATATTACATTAAGTACTATGTTATTGCAAGAGATGCTCATTGTTAATGTCTGTGGGGAGGATCTGTTCCAAAGATTTCAATTTCAATAAACAGATTATGCAGTTCCACCATATACAATTAGGGAGGTGGTAATGAAATGGTTATAAAGTCCCTAGTGGGTCTGTCATCTTTTTTTTAATTTTGTAAATAACATCACAAGCATTCTAGGGGGAAGTGCTTATGCATTTATTTATTATTGATTTTTTTAAAATACATTTAACATTACTAGTTATTGCAAATACAGTCTCAGTGAGTTGAAGAAGATAAGCTATTTCTACATTATTAAATGCTGAATGTATAGGGAATTGTGAAGTGTTATCCTTCATATAAATATATTAAATATTAATGAATGAGGATTGCAATAAATTAATTTACATGGAAAATAAAACCTTTTCAAGTTTTACTCTTTTGTTGCACATAATGCATATTTTAAGTAGGGAATGTTTTGGATCACAAGTGATTCTGTCCTACAGCTCGATCCTACACAAATACAGAGACTCAAGTTGGATTAAACATAAGTTTTTCAACATGCAATTAATTGTCGCAGGAGTGACTTCAATCAGCTACTGAAGTTTTGAGATATCTCTAAATAGTTACCTGTTATTCCTTCTGGAGACCACAATAAATTAGTAAAAAATAAAGGCTGCATAGTTAGCAGATAGGACATATCCTTGGAATAAGGTATAGTAGGATTCAGGATACCAAATCATTCACCCAGGAAGTCATACTTCAGGTAAGAGCAGGGTTTGAAAATAGGCTGTCTGGATTCTAGTTTCAGTTTTAGAAAGATGCTTAACTTCTTAGGGCTTCAGTCTGTTCACCTGTAAAATGGAGGTAATAGTAATATATGATGCCTAGACCATTATGGAAATGAGAGAAAAAGAAAACAAAGTACATTCATCACAGTGCTCAATAATTGTTAGCTATATTTAAAGGTGCTTTTTATTCAAATTCATGCATTAAGTAAGTGTCAGTAGGTATTTTGGTAGTCCTCAAGTCTCATAAATTTTGCCAAAATTCTAGATATGATTGGGGAATACATGGGAGTTTAGATGTACCCCTCTGGTGCTCTTGTAGGATCGTGTTCTTGTAGGCTCCTTCTTATCTATTGTTGGCAATTTGTGATTACACAAAGCTATAACAACTGCTGCTCTTTCTCTGTTTCTTCCCGAAGTCATTGTTCAAAGCTCATCCAAAGAATGGCATTGGACCGAAGCCTCCACAAATCACTGTGAAGCACCTCAATATAATTATCCCTCTAAGAATTTATTGTCCAGACTAAAACACTTACAGCCTTGAATAATTGTCTTTAATTTCTATGTAATCTTTTATAAAGAATTGGAATGCTTTTCTATTTGGTAAACACCTAAGTATATTTAGCTCAATCTAGATAATTATTGCATACCTACTCTGTGCAGGGTATTGCAAGAAAAATGTATAAACCATATTAAAATAATATTAAAGGTATATTAAATATTAATGTTAAAATTGGTGCTTATTGCATTAGAACATACATTAAAATGGTGGGAAGAGGTAACAGAAAGATGACAGAGATAGGAGGCAGAGGAAAAGAGAGGCAGAGAAGGGAGAAAGGAAGTACTTCTCAACAAAAAGAAAGATTATACCAGTGGTTCCCAATTTGGAAGATGCTTTTTTGGGAATCTTTAGATGGTATGCGCAGTTTAACTATATCAGTCTCCACTGAGATTCTGCTGTAAGTTGAGAGCCCTTCTGATTCAATGTCTCTGACGGTGTGGACAGAGCGAAATCACAAATGGAGACCGGGAAGTAGGAGTGAGGCTGGTAACAGGAGACATGGGAGTGGCCAGTGGCCCCAGAATTGTAAAATATTGACCGAAAGAGGGTCCAGCTTATGTAGAATGTTATAGTTCCTAAAACATGGTAAACTGGTCTCTGTCGGAATCTCTGCCCTAATTCATGGCTCATAAGGCTTCAGTGACTGATCCCTTACTCCTAAGCCATAATAAACTCCTCAGCTATTTACAAAAGAGGGCCAAACTGCACCTTACCTGATGGGACATTACGTCTTTCTTTGAACCTGATATTCTACTAAGCTGGCCTCATGTCTTCTTGCTTTGGAATCCTTGCTCAATCTTACCTTCATCTCCATTAGTCAAAACCTTGCCAATAACATATACTCAATTTTAAAATCAGCTTATTTCATGAGATTTTGTTGATTATTTCTTTGGAATGCCTGCTTAGGCTAACTTGTCTCAATGTTATTAAAGCACTCATAATAATCTAACTTGTATGATAATTGTGAACTCGCTAAATTCTCCTTGCTAATTTAAATACCTAAGGGGAATGTCTGAAGTGTGGTAAGCAGTCAGAGGATAACTTTTGTCATAGAATTGTTGAGTAAGTTTTGTCTACTCAAGAACTTCATATGCTCTCTTGTATGTAGTACTTACTTACTAAACAGTTGTTGAACTGAATTCATGGACATCATTGATATCTTTCATTCATCCTTAAGTCTTCATATGTTGGATACAAAATAGGAATGGATTATAAGGTAATGCTGAATCAGACTATCAGAACTGATAGGACTTGAGAGAAGAAAATACTAAGGGATAATTACTACAGCAAAGATTCACCAAATCTTAGTTATTCTAGTGTTTCATATAGTCTAGATATCATCTTCTCCTAACTATAATCTCTTAGAGCTTTCTTTTTCTTTTCTCTGGTGAGATTTACCACAAATCTGTTAAGCAGGATGGCTAATACCTTATACTGTGTATATTACTTTATATTTTCAAATGAACATACAACTGCATCTCATTGAAACCAACATGCTGCCTGAATCATCTCAGTCAATATTGAGTATATTTCTTTGTGCTAACTTTGTGTGTCTCTTTTCTGCAAAGGTCAGTAGAATTGTAGAACTAATATTTAGTATTTCCCCAGTTTCAATCTGACAACGACAGCAGTGTGACAGATATGTTGGCATAGGTATTAACCCTGCCAGACAGATCCATATCGGTGTCTTTGTTTTATAGATGTAAAAAACAGGATCCCTGAGAGGTCAAGTGATTTGCTCAAGGTAGCTGGCTTCAGAATGGCTTGTGTAGACAGGTAAGGCATCTTTCAAGTCTTAAGAAAAAAAAAGCCATATGGGTATGTCTTGATTCATGGTTTCACTGGTACCTGGTATCCAATCAAATTCATTATACAAAAAGCAGTGCTATGGAAATCAGGGAATATCAAGAAAAAGGTGAGGAAAAATAGAGGGAAAGAAAAATAGACAACAAGGAAAGGAATAGACTCCTGCCCCTGATTTTGTCCATTTATTATGGTATTTAAGATCAAGAATTTGGTGTTTTCTCATATATCACCATCCTAAGTCATATTCAGTGTTCATATAACCTACTTAGTGTGGTAATGATGTCCTTCAAACAGAAAATAACGTACATCATGATGCAGCATTGGGATTTTTTTTTTCTGTTTGTAGGGATGACTTTCTATTGATCCATCTAATGAACTCCATGGTAACCAGGATATAATTTTCAAAGCACAAGTTTAGAAAATTTGGGTACAATCTGAGTGTAGAGCCACTCATCTGTTTTTGGGCATTTAGGTTGTTTCCAGGTCTTACCTATTGTAAAGAGTGCTGCTATAAACATAGGGGTGCAGGTATTCTTTTGAAT
>JAGFMF010011718.1:4085683-4120224 GCA_019455555.1 Galemys pyrenaicus | reverse complement strand
AGCAATAAAGACACAAAAACCAAAAATGAGGAGACAAGGACAGACTGGGGACACTTGGTGGGGAGGGGAGGAGGAGGGTTGGGGGAGGATGGGAGCACGGGGGGACTGAGGTGATGGTGCATTGGTGAGGTGGTGATGGGGAGTACATGGGGATTACAGTTGATGGCAAGTATATGTAAATTTTAAAAAAATATTTTATATTAATAAAAAAATTTAAAAAAAAACAATCTGAGTGTAGAACATGGAGAAACTAAGTATAGTATAGCAATAAAGAAAATTTCTACATGCCACCATGTAATATTTTGGAAAGAGCATAAGGAGACAGAGGATATGAGTAAATAAGACTCAGTGAGGAACACTTAAAGTATGTTGGCTACTTTATTATTATTATAATTATTGCAATTTCTAACAATGAAAGTTTGGTTCATATTCTCAATACAGGCCTGGCAGAATGCCTACTTGAGAGCTTTTATTGTTGGTAGTTCTAATTTTTTCCAATATCAGATAGTCTCTATTTTAACAAGTCAGATAGATACAATCTAAACTACTCATCCCTCCAAGGCATGGCATGTCCCAAAAGTGTTTTCCATGGAGTTCCACTTCAACAGTATATTCGTGGGTATAATACAAAACTATAGTTGTGTGATCAAAGTAGCTTGGTATAGACAAAGGTAAACAGTCTGACTCTTTCAGAGCCATTATGCTATCCTGCTGGTAAATTTCTGATAGTATTTAGTATTTCTTAGGCTTCAAAACACTTTTCTCTAGAACATACATTAAGATCTTTTAGAAAACCTGGAATGGTGTCCAGGTATCTATAACTTGTTCATCAAGTCACTAGAGGGAAGGTTGGGGCAGGAACTAAGTAGAACTGAGAAAGTGCACACTCTGAGGACCTACATACCACCATGCCAACACCTTGCTAAACTTTTAGATTACTGCCTTGAAAACTTGTGCCAGTATGAGTTAACCCTTAACTTCTAATCAGACTTTTATAAAGGCAATGTGCCAAAGGAATCATGATCGAATAGACTCTGATTGAGGTGAAATGAACCTCAATTCACAGTCTAGCTCAGGGAGTTGACTGGACAATTAAATAGATGATTTCTGAAAAGCATCCATGAATCATGTCTAAACCGTCAATATTGACTTAAAGGTATGGTTTTCATTCCCCTGTTTGAATCTCTAGTGGAGATAAGAAGCTGCCTAATGGAGCTGACTAAGATCAAGGAGAAGTATATGGTGGTGGCAGAAGCATTAGCACAGAGAATGATGCCTGTCTGTGGAGGGAGGAGGTCTCACCATCTAGTCCCCGCTCTGACACTGTAACTTTCAATGAAACCCCTAAAACCTCTCTTAGGCTCAGTCTCAATGAGATGTCAGCTAAATGAGGCAATTGCATTCATGAGCTCATTAGTTAATTATTAAGTGCCAGATGGACTGATTGGTCCTCAAATGGCCCAACAGGTCACTTAAAATTGAAAACAGTCTAATCAGGCCAGTATCAAGTAGGGTGAGCGAACTTGAGAGAGGATATAAGGCAAGGCATGAGCCAGTTTGAAACTCCCAGACTCCCATTTTGTTCCTGGCCTCCTCAGAAGAAAGAAGCAGCATCCAGCAAACCTCCACAGAGGAGCCTCAGAGCTTGGCAGGCTACACCTGCCTTCAGTCCTGCTGCTGCCACCAACTGAAATAAGCACCAAAGGCCTTGGGCCTGGTGTTTCAGGAGTTGTTTGTTGCTGGTGTGGGCCAACAACTCACAAAGAGCTGTGATGCTGAGTTTTTCTAACACTGCCTGTGGTGACCAGCTGATCAGCATTCTATGTTTGAGTCACTCTTGAGAACTATTAACAGATAGTCCAACATCACCTGCCAGTGCCGCTGCCTCCATTGCTGTCTGGTCCAGTGTCTGCTGCTGGCCATCCCGACCTTCAGACTATTGCTTCAGGCAGCTGAAGTGTCATCTCAGTAGCCCTGCCTCTGAGATGATGAGCTGGCTCCTGACCTGCTTCTTACTTCCTGCCACACGCTCCAGGCCCTTCTCGGTGGGATGGCACCATTTTGAGTGAGCAGCCTTTTCTGGACACTGTGGACATTATTTGGGGTGAGATAGTCAGCCACCTGTGGCTTTAGAAACTCCTTGTTTCCCCTGTTTTTAAATAAACTCCATTGTTGTAGTCCCCTGAGCCTGAGTGATTTTGCAATCGTGCATATAGGTGAAAACCCACAGATGGTGACTTGTCTTCCACCAGACACTGTCCTTGGATGGTTGTAGCACCCCTATAGCCTGTTTCAGTCTCAAAAAGGATGTGTGTAGGTGTAGCCCAGCATAGGGGAAGTGAGGGGCAGGAAGTGTTGACTTACGTATTTATTCAAAAAAGGGGAATAGATACGAGAAAGAAAAGGTTAAGACTATCTTGAAGTTAAAAGTGATACCTACCAAGAATGTGTGTCTGCCAGTTATTTCCTAACTGGAGGCTTTATAAAGACATGTCATCTCTATTGTGAGTCAGGTAAAGTTTTCCACTCTTAGCCGTTTCCAACTTTGCCCTTATTACTGTCTTGCTCTTCCTTCTTAATAATATTAATCACCATGACGTTCATTTTTTCTATATCTTAGAAGTCATCTTGACCTATTTAAATTTTATAGAGTTGAAATTTCCTAGGATTGGGGTCTCCTTGGTAACGCAGTGCATTGAGCTCTGTACTGTGAAGAAGCTGTAGCATAGCAGCACAAGTTCAATCCTCGGCCAGGAAGGGGACCCACATGGCGCAGCAGACCTCTCCTGCCTCGCCCGCTGCTCCCCTCAGCAGTGTATTTCAGTTGATCTGCCTGTTCTGCTTCCAACTCTGTCTCTGGTGAATCCTCTCACCTCCCATGACTCTGGTCTGTACCCCAGATCTTGTATGCATAAATAAATAAATCTTAAAAAAATTTCCTAAGATTGCCACCTTACTAGGATCAATTATGTCACACTTCACAGGGAATTACAACCATCTTTGACTGGCTCCACTCATTGTGTCATAAGGTTTTTCCATCCTGCTTATAATCTAAAATACTTGATGAAAAGGCAGCCATGCTCCTCCCAGCCCCTCATAAAAGTGCCACCCCAGTGGGGAGGAGACTAACCTTCCATTGTTAACTCTGTAAAGCCGGGCTTTGTCTGTGTGTTGATTATATTTTATGGGATGAAAACTCATTAAACCTGAGCGCCCAAGGTGATTTTAGAGATCATATAATCTACCCCATTCCATCCCACTGTATATGAGAGATTAGAGAAAAGTTATTTGCCAAAGTAGAGCTCAAATAATGCAAAGTTCAAATAATGCAAACATTTATCAACCCCTGCCATATGCTGAGCACAGTCTAAGTGCTTTATATAGTCTCATGTTTTATTTTCTATAATATGACCAGGAGGGAATGAATAGCCTCCTTTCATAAATGAGAATATTGAGGGCCATGGATCTTTGATAACTTGTCCAAGTTTACAGGCTTGCACAGTTAGTTACAGGAGGCTGGATTTGACTGAAACCCTTTGTACTCTGGCTCAGAGTATAATCCTCTTCCACTTCCCTAAGGCTCTCTCCTGGCCTATAGCTACCTAGCCCTTTTGTGTTTGTGTTCTTGTCATATTTTAGTATACTAGCATTATTGATAACTCATCAATTTAAAAAAGTGCAATTCCCATTAAAAACAACAACAGAATAAGGAAACAGCCACCCTACAGTGATCATTCTATATTCCTCTGGCTAATTGTGTTGCTGTTTCACTAGAGCTTCCCGTGCCCAAGTCATCTTCTCTCTTCTAGATGGGTATTGTTCCTGCACATTCTATCAGACAGGATTTCTGACTTGATGTTTTATCTATTTATCCACTTGTAGCCATCCCATTTTTCCTTAAATCTCAAAAATTCTTTGTTCAAAGTTCTATCTAACAGACTTCATAGTAAATATTGCCTCAGCTGTAGGACAAGTAAATGATATACATTCATCAAAATTTGACAGCCTACCCTAAAAAGGTTTGCAGCACACCCATAGACTAGTGTAGATTAAAGTTCAAATTCCTGAACTTTAGTAGCACATTCTTTGTGTTATATTCTATTAGAATCCACATGCCTTGGTGCTTACTTTATCAGAGATATTATTTTTTTCTTGTACCTCTGTGTGGTACCTTGTCTCTGTGTCTGTGATATTTGTCTTTTTTTTAAACTCAGTATCAGTATTTGTGAGCTATGCACAAAAATATTAAATTGTTTTAGTCTATTTCAAAATTTTATTTCACTTTAATTCATATTTATCAAGCACCTGAAACATGTCCAGTACTACTCTAACACTTATGGAAGGGAGCCAAGAGGTAAAATACAGGATGTTAGCCCTCAATGAGATTAGAGTCTGCACAAAATAGAATCTGTTTACATGAAACAGTTAAACTGAAGACACAAATAATCACACTGGATGGGAAATACTCTCAGAGTTGTTAACAGGAAAAAATCTGTGAGGTATAAAGACATGAATTGGACTTCAAATGATGTGTTAGATTGTGACAAATGGAAAGAGCATTCCAGGTACGAAAATGGCAGGGGGTCAGAGGCAAAGAACCACAAATGACACTGTACAGGTGACTCAGCTGCAGAAGTTGGAAAGACTGTGGCTAAATTTATTCTGAAACTTGAGCAGTTGTGGGAGATAAGAGTATCCTTGAAAGACAGGTTAAAAATGCTGAGACAGCAGACTCAGAAGTTATCTTGAAGATTTATCCTGAGGGTCATGAGGAACAATGAACGGTTGTAAACCCAGGAACAACTCAACAATGATGCCTGCTGGACATCAATGAGATGGCAATGAGTAGGTGACAATGGAGCAAGAGACCAAAATCAGAAAAGAGAGCAATTAGGAACCCATTATCATAATTCAGTCATGAACTGCTGAAAATCTGAAATAGTTGAAACAGAAAGGGGAAGATGTGAATTAATATGCTAAAAGGTGACAAAGATTACTTAGACATATGACTTGAAGGGCTCCAAAGTTCCTAACTCTGGTGTTGGCAGGGATCCTGTTTTGAGGGATAATCTCAATGTTTTTTGAAAATCCATTTTATTAGCACTGTATCACACACTGTAATAAGACTCTCATATGCATGGGTTCATTGATTCCTGGATTACCTTGAAAGTCACCTGTAAATGCAGAACTTTCATTATGTACATGAAGGTCTTCAAGGGTCAGGGAGGTGATGTACCTAACTTAAGTTCACACAAATTGAGCCAAAATTCCAGCTAAGCTATACCTCCAGCTCCAAGCCCCGCATCATCCATTTTTATCATACTTAACCATAGTGACATTCCTTCTTGCCAAATCCAATAGACCTTCAATCTTCTTGTTCAATCTGGTACTCACAAACAGGCTCTCTTGACCATTCCCTTCTCTCTTTCCTTGACCCTGTGACATTGTATTGTTTTCGCTCTTCTGATTTTTGTGTTTTTTTTTCTTTTTTTGATAGTTTCTTCTTTCTCCTCTGTTTTTCCTTCTTCTATCTGCCACTTAAATATTAATGCTCCCCAGGATTCTATCCTCATACTTTTTCTTGCCTTTATTTTCTAGTCCCAGTATTTGACTATTATATGTACAAGTGATTCCAACACTGATTATTCTTTTTCATACCCTTCTGAAGTATGGGATGTGCATGTGTCTCCTGACAATCTCTACCCAGACATCCATACACACTTCAAATGCAACATGTCTGTTATCTTTCTGTATAACCCACTGCCTTTTCCACTGGTTGATTTTTTTCTAAATATTTTCTTTATTCATTTTCAACTACTTTATTTATTTTTTTAAAGATTTATTTATTTATATACAAGAGCTGGGGTATAGGCCAAAGTCCAGAGCAGTAAGAGGATTCATCAGAGACAGAGCAGGGAGCAGAACAGGCAGACTGACTGAAACACACTTCTGAGGGGAGCAGCAGGTGAGGCAGGAGAGGTCTGCTGCGCCATGTGGGTCCCCTCCCTGGCTAGCAGCAGGGATCGAACTCCTGCTGCAGTGGCTGTGGTTTGCTTCATAGTGTGTTGCTTAATCCACTGCGCCACCAGGGAGGCCCATAACTGGATTAATCTTAATAATGTTAAAAAGCAGTGAGAGCCAGTCAGATGATGTCTATCAGAGTAACAGCTCTGGAATGATAGAAATAGTTAAGCTAATGTTTCCCAGCCTGATATGAAGGGATGAGGACGATGCTTAAACATTCATAATTCTTAAACTTTTTCTACTTCCTAGAATCGTATTTATGATTGAGTCCTGCCACTTAGAATACTTATATTCTTACTACAAAAGAATAAAAAATATAATTCAGAAAATGAAAACAGTTCTGGGAAATAAATATAATTGGTAGGTTACTATCTTTCCTCATAATGCAAATAGTTCCTGGTATTACTAGTGTTTATGAATGTGAAATTTTTGTTCAAGATCTTTAAAAAATCAGACCCTCTCCCAATATATTATTGAATAAATAGCAGGTTAGATAATGAATTATCAAAGGGTTCTTTTGTAGTAGACATATCTTAAACTGTACAAAGTGATTTTGTCTTTGTCCTCAGTACACACTGAAGACCACACCAGATAATTTATTTCCACTAAATATGAAACATTGAAGTTAGACAAATTATAAAATTAATTGCCTAAAACAATAACAGTACCTGAGTACCTGGCCCCCTACCGGTTCTAAAGGCAATAATGGCAGTTCATTAACCATTCTTATTGTTTCAAGAACCAAGTAAGAATCACATATTTACTCATAATACAAAATAGAAATAGCAAATTCTTTTGTTAAGTTGAAATTCTATTACTTTTATGTATTAATATCCTGATCTGTAAGACTGAAGGAAGATGATACATGATTTAGAAAATAAAAATGAAATAAAAATATTATTAATGGCTAGCTAATTATAATTCACTTGACATAAAATTTTTCCAAATCCTGGGGCCTCCAGTGGCACAAGGGGTTAAGACTCAGTACTATGAAGCTATCTATAGCCACTACAGCATGAGTGTGATCCCCAACCAGGAGCTGACCCACATGGCACAGCAGACCTCTCCTGCCTCACCCACTGCTCCCCTCAGCAGTGTACTTCAGTAGATCCGCCTGTTCTGCTCCCCATCTATTTCTGGTGAATCCTCTCATCCTTCACACCCCTGGCCTATACCCCAGCTTTTGTATGCGTAAATAAATAAAATAAATTTTTAAAAATAATTTCCAAGTCCTAATGCCTATGCAAGAGAATTGGTTGGATTAATTCTGGCTGGTAAAAAATCACGGAAAGATAAGAAAGAAGAGTGGGATAAATGAAGAGATCTCCAAAAATGAACCAAGGTAAATATAAATCCAAAGGTAAAATATAATTAGCTAGTAAGATAATGAAAACCAGGAATTGACTAACTCAATAAATGTATATAAAATGTTACTGCTCCTAGATGATATTTCTTTATTTGTGATGGCAAATTACAGAAATGCTTCCATTCATGCCTCCCCTCATTTCAGGATGGGTTATGACCTTTCCTTTACTCCTGCCAAATTTCTACCACTGCATCTACCCACACTAGTACAGTCGTTTGGGTTTATCTCATCTACCAGACTGTGTCATATCTCTTGACATTTCTAGTACCAGCAAAGTGTCACATGCAAACATGGTAACTCATCAATTGAACTGATCAAAAAAAAAAAAAAGAAGAAGAAGAAGCAGCAATTAATGAACCTGCTGCTAAGATTTAAGACATTATTGTTTAGGCTCCATTTTCCAGACTATCATTTCATGGACAGTATGGCAAGCTCACTTCCACAATTAAAAATAACTTTGGAAAATGCTATAACCTTTTATAGATATCTAGTAAATTTCCATATGAAAGACAGTTTGACATGCTCACCAAGTTAAACATGATTGATGTAGGATTTTCCAGACTTTCTGATCATGGAAACTTTATTCTTCCACTAAAACTACTGTCCCCAGGCAATCAGTGTTCTGAAAGACATTGTTTGGAAAATTTTTTTTTTAAGAAGGTGGGTGTGCTTGGGAAAAGGTGTAATGAGCTTCATTTTTAAAAATTTTATATATACTTTTCATTATTTTTCATTTTTGTGAACTGTATGTTTCCTATCCCCATGAAATTCCTACCACTAATTCACCCGTGCACCATCACCATAGTCCCTTGTGCTCTTCCAACCCATTTTGTTCCTTCTTTCTCCTCCTCCCTCAAGAATGTCTCTGGTTTATAGCTATCTGTTGATTTTGATTTTTTATTTATTATAATTTTTTTCCTTAGTCCCTTGTTTGTTTCCTCTATATTCCTGATCTTTATTTTTGACAAAGACCTTGGTCAGCCTGACCACATTGGCTGTGAAATATAGATCATATCACTAGTAACTAGAAAAAATTCACACCCAAGGGAACTAGGACCTCGCCCCTACCCACTACTACTCTTGGGGTTTTCTCGAGTTTTTTCCTTACCCCGTGACCCTTGTTAAACTGGATTGATCCTTATTTATGACGAGTGAACTGTTAAGCCTGTGAACTATGAAATATTATGCTGGAATGTCCAACTGACCCTTGAAAGCCTCTCTCCAAATAGGTTTGCTTCTTGGGGGGATTAAAGAGATGTTTTGGTGACAAACCATGTCCTAGCCTTGAGTGGGGTTTCCCTGAAGACTGATATTAGATCAGTAAGTTTTATACACACAGACAGAGAAATGTAAGGTTAGGGAAATTTTGTGGGTTTTCCTGTTAACTTCTTACAAAATAGATGTGCCATTTGAAGCATATTCAAATGATAAAGACACCTTTCTTCACTGACTCATTTCCCATTCTCCATTAAACATTTTAAATAGTTTGCTTTAAATTCTTCCAGTCTGTGTATATTTAATATATATGATGATAAAAAGTAGATTATATGTATATATATAAAATGTATATATATAGTGCTGCTTTGTTAGAGATTATATATTATATATAATTAAATATAGGCTAATCTTATTCTGCTAATTTCATGTACAGTTTTTGATTTTTACTCCACAAGAACTGATTAATATCTTTCCAAGGCAGTGCTCATTTTTATTTTTTTAATTAATTAATGTATTTTCCTTACAATGTTTGCTTTTACTCCGTTGTAGTCTTTATAGAATTACCAAATTACCACCACCAGTTCATCTGTGCACCATCACCACAGTCCCTTGTATTCTTCCCATGTCTGTCTTGACCCCAATCCTTCTCCCTCCCCTGTAAAAGATCTTTGCTTCATAGTTGTCTGCTTATTTTTGTTTTGTTTTGTTGTGGTTTTATTGTTATTATTTTTTTTCCCCTTGATCTCCTATATTCCTTCCATAAGTGAAACCATTGGGTATTTTTCTTGTTCCTTTTGACTTATTTCACTGATCATAATCCCCTCAATCAGTGCTCACTTTTTAATAGTTACATGGTATCTTAGTATCCCAAGTTATATATGAGTCATAATTATTTAAACAGCCTCCTGCTGACTGATTTATTGTTGAATCAATTGTAAAATATTTTCCTATACAGATAATGTTTTCATGAATATCCTACAAGCAAACATCTTTGTACTAGTGTATGCTTTCTGTACAGGAAGGCTAACTAGAAATGGAATTTCTGGGTTCCATGTATGATGAAGTTTCACTTTAATAGATATTACAAATATTCTTTTCAAAATAACTTTGTCATCGTACATACTTCAGTTATTCATGATGTTAGCACCCTTTCCCTAGTCCTTTGGCTATTTGTATTACCTTTATGAATTAGTTACATCTTTTGC
This sequence comes from Galemys pyrenaicus, assembly GCA_019455555.1. NCBI lineage: Eukaryota > Metazoa > Chordata > Mammalia > Eulipotyphla > Talpidae > Galemys > Galemys pyrenaicus. Next base: position 4,110,411 of record JAGFMF010011718.1, on the reverse strand, counting down.
TTATTATTTTATTGAATTGTTTAACTTTATATAATTGGCTTTTAAGTTAAATTATATTTTATGATGTTAATGTTCTATTATGTAGGTGGAAATATCTGCATCTTCTTCCACAGTGATTGTGCCTCAATGAAGTTATATAAATACTTTGGAATTTAGGTTTCTGTCCTACTAGTAAGGTCTTTTCTAACTGCTATCATATCTTCATTTGGTATTTTCTCAAATTTATTATTATTTATTTACAAACATATATTTAGTCTTTCTGGAGTTTATTGTGTGAATGGCATGTAGTAAGAATTTTAAAAATAATAAAGATGCCACAGAAAACATACCTACAATGGTATTCTTTATTATAGCTTGGAAAATATTTATTATTATTTATGAAAAAAAAAACTTGATAGTTTGGTTAAGCATCAGTTACAACCTATATTTATTTTCTTAAAAATCAAAATATAACAAAATCTTTCATGTGTGCACATGACCTTAAAATTGTCCAAATGTTTTGTATCTGGATTTTCTTTTCAGCATCATAACAACTTTCTAACATAGATATAGTTAAAATGACTTGTCTAAGGTCTCTAAGAATTAACGTCTGCATTAATACTAAAATCATCTCTCTTTCCTTTGTTACTATTCTTTCAGCTATTCTAACAATTATAATCTGTGTGCCAGGCATTTCTGTGCATCAGAAAAAAATCCCAAGGCAGAACGTCTTGACTGTAATGAAAGTGAAAGACTTAAGTAATATCGATTTGTTAAAACCATTGGTCAGAGGCCCTGTCTCCCTATCTCTGGCCTAACATAAATGGTCGTGACTGAGTTACAAACCTGAGGGAAATGGGACTGGGGTGGGTGGCTGGTGCAGGCTTAACTGGAGAGGTGCAAATTGTGCCAGTGTAATTCCTAATACAAGACACTGGAAAATTGCTAGCACAATTGAGTGCTGTTAACACAATAGAAAGGACTGAAGGAAAACCTGATGTGTCTCTCCTGCATCTTTTTTGTCCCCACTGCCATTTTCCGAGGGGATAAAATGAGATGACATCGGGAAGAAAACTACCACACCGGGGCCAGCAGAGATTGCTACTTTGAATGCTGCACAGCTGCGCCAGTGCAGCCAGATTGATCCATTTCAAAGCAATGGTCATTATATTGCGTTTTACTCTGAAAATGCAGTGCTTTTCTGTTTCCCAAGCTGTCTGTTGTGATGGATGGTGTGATGCTGTACCTCAGTACATTATTTTATGTTTAACAATCCTGCATCATGGAATTAACTGAGTTGTAGATTTCCATATTTCGCCCCAAAGAGAGTCTGAACTATGAGAAGAATGTAAATTATGAAGAGGAAGTTTGAACAGTAGGGTAGAGTTTTATTATGGTCAAACAGTTCTGTAGATGTCACTAGATCTGACATCTAATTTTTACACCTTTATCTTAATTTAGCCCATTGATTTCCAGTCTCAGAGAAAATTCCTATTTTTTAAACAACTAACTTGAAATGCGCTTCAACTTTTCTCCTTTATTTAATTTTTGAAAGACATTATGCTTTAAGAATGAAAATTTGAGGAGAATTGTTATGCTTATTTAGCACATACATAAGCTGAGGAATGATCATACACTCAGCCCCTGCCCCTAAAAAAAAATGAATAGACAACATCAAACAATAAAAAATCTCTCTGAAAGGAATAAAGTGTTAACATAGAGCCATGTGCGCATCCACTGCAACGAATACAGCATGATACAATATTTTTAACTTTCCATTGTTTCCACTGCAACTTCTATGTTCTTCTTGATCCTACTTATAAATGTTTGGCTATATTGCAACTAAATACACCACTCCCACTTGAGATTTGACCTGTAATAATACAGAGAATAGCATCCAACATGGTGCAACAATTATTTGCTGAATGGCTGGATACATTAAGGTGTATGCTCAGGGAAAAAAAAATCTTATGTGCTCTGCAATTAAATATTTTTAATAAAATGTTGTTACATTTTGTACATATATAAAGTTGAATTAAGAGATAAAATACTCTTTGATTATTATGATGTTACTGTTTAGTCTCTACATATTTCTGTTACTATACTTTTAACTTCGCATATTAGATTGGTAAAAGAGCATATTGGTAAAAGAGCATATTCAGAGGGAAAAAGAAGTATAAATTTGAAAATACCAAGTGTCTTTTGCAAATGACCTATTGTACACAGACCAAAGTAATAATTTTCTTATAACAATTAGGTCTATGCACAATTGGTGAATTCATACAGACCAGAAAAGCGAAACTTTCCAATTTCCTTTGAACAGCATAACCATGGAATTTTATTGCTGCAACACCCATATGATGATTATAAACTAGAAGCTCTAGAAAGAGAATCTATATTCAGACCTACCTAATCTTCACTTAAGTAATCCAAGAATCTGCGTAAAATTTAACCATTTAAAATGACATTTAGCAAATATGGAACAAGAATTAGAATTGAAATGGAGTTCACATATACCTTGAATATATTTTATATGTTTGTACTACAAATTATGCTGAAAATTACTTTCTAGAAATTAAGCAGTTTTCCTTGGTAAGAATCATTCTAGCAGATACATTAAAAAAACAGGATATCCAATTTTTAAGTATCAGGATACATTTTAATTTGTGAAACAATCTGTAAATGTAAGATCTCTATTTTTTAGATTTATAATTTTCTTGGACATTTTTATCATGGATCTCTCAGCATCATCTATGTTTCAAAAAAAAATAAAAAGGGGAGAAAAAAGAGCTGTTGGATTAAAAAATAAAGTTCAACTGTAAAACAAAAATAACCCTTCAATTGGTCAATGGCTGTCCTTATAGATTCCAGCAAGGAATCCAAGTGTCCTAGTATTTAGCCGTAGGACACCCATCATTGCTTCTTTTCATGCAATCTTTGATAGGAAGAGCTAGTACCCTGTTCTTGGCCGTATTTTAGGCAGCAGCACCATCTGCTCAATCTTCTCTATGAAAATCACATCAATCTTAACACATTCAAGTGAGAAACTTTTAAAGTCAGGAGAGACACCCTTACACTTAACTTAATTCCTTCATGCTCAACAATTTCATGATTGTTAAAGAATAGGGTCACTTTGGTGTATTGTCCTCTACCTTTTCATTGTATAAATGTGTTCCTATTTTTTAAGATAAACAATATGATGACATTAGATCTCATTTCCAGTATCACTGTAAACTTTTTGAAATACCATTTTTAATATTTTACTTAACATACCATCACAGGTATATTCCATAGTTTATACAAGTATATGCATTAACTTTATTCCATATTTTAAATAACCATTCTCTACTGTTGAACATTTAAACTTTATGCCAATGATGTCATAAAATACAATATTTTAAAAACTATTTAAGAGGTATTGTTTTAAACCTAACTTCTGCATCAGTTTAATTCCTTACTTATATAACCATAGTAATTTATTATATGGAACTTACTAAATATACAACTTTATATACTGAAGGTGTTTCTTAAATAGGGTATTACTATTTTCATGACATTTCTAGCCTAAGAAACACAGGAAAATTGAGGATTAGTTGCTATGTATCATTTCCACATGTTTCAGACAATCAAAATTTTATTACCAAAGGCCTTTTCCTTCAGGTCGCTTTTCAAAGCTATAGAGAGGCACTACTCAATAGAAATATGATATGAGCCATAAATGCAAGCCACAGATGTAATTTTAAATTTGCTAGTAGCCACATTAAATAGTAAAAAGAAACAGAGGAAATCAAATTTAATAATACTCTTAATCCAAAATGTTACTTCAAAATGCAATCAATATAAAAATTATTAATGGGATTTTTATATATTTGTTTCATACTAATTTTAGAAATCTAGTGGATATTTTCTACTTACAGTACATTTCTGTTGCATTTAGGTACATTTCAAGAACTCAGTAATTATATATAGTTCATGGTTACTATATTGGGCAGTGCAGTAATAGAGAGATAGCACAGGCTATCAGTGAATTTAAAGCAAGTGCTATAATCAGGCATAACTTCTATGCTTCAGTTTATTTATATGTAAATTGGGAATAATCGTAGTATCTGCTGTATAGAATTGATGGAGGGCATGATGAGATAATTCATGAAATTAGTTAATAAATAACTTATATAAGAATCTTGAAAAAAATAAAAAATGATACTATATAACTTACCAAGTTGTTTTCCACATGTTATGATCTTCTCCCTAAATTTTGTTGATATTTTCTCTAAGAACACATTATTTAGAAGATATTCACTGCTCTCATGCTCTGGACAAAGAAACTAGCACTTCAACCACAGTCAAGATGACCAAGGCTACATGGAATCATGTGTCTGTCATTTTTAATCTAGGCCGAGGATAGTCTTTCATCATTCATGTTGGTCTTCTAGCAGACCTTTGCACTGTGTCCTCATGGCCTGTTGGATAATATGTTCCAAACATTGTTCTTTCAGATGGTGCATGAAAACCACAGGTTATTAGCTTAACCATTTACTTTGTGTGGCTGCTGCCATGGTAGATTGCATGAGTTACTTGGGAAAGATTTAGGCCTATTCTGTCTCTATTCTTAACTCCTAATATTCCAGACCCACTGTAGAGATGAAGCAGAGATAACTGAATAGAATTTGGCAGAGATTTCTGAGCCAGAGAACTTGCTTCTCATGCTGATTCTGGTATATGTTCATCATTGCTTCTGCCAGAAGAAGAAAGAGACCTGGTAGCATCTATATTGGAAACATGAATGGAAACCTCCCTTCCATTAGCAGGTTGGCTTCCTTAAAGCAGAAGCTGCAACCCAATAGCCATTGTGCTAAGAGAAAATGACAGAGGCTGCTAGATAAAGCTATGTTAAAAACGAACATTCTTGCTGACCTATAGACAGGCCCTGTCTGGCAGAATGGAAGTTAAAAAAAACCAAAACACTATTGTGTTTATTGCAGCACTATTTACAGTAACAAGATATAAAAATAACAGAGGAAAGGATCAAGATGTGTTATAGATAGACAATGGAATACTACTCAGTGATCAAAAAAGATAAGCTCTGGCCATTTGGGGAAACATGGATGTAACTGGAAGGGATTATTCTAAGCTAAGTGAGCCAAACAGAGAAAGATAAATGTAGATAAATAAGGAATGTTTTTTTTTTTACATATATGGAAGCTAGAAAAACAAAGAGAAGATCAGACAAAGGCAGACTATAAGACTGATCCTTAAAAGCAGACCTTAACTCAGAGACATTCAGGAGGGAAGGGGAAGGCAGAGGAGAGAAGTAGAAAGCAGGACAGGAGGTAAGCATTGTGGAGTGTGCTGGAGGACTGTGGACGCTTTGGTGTTGGGAAACTATGTTGACTGCACCTGAGGGGAGAAATCCTATATTGTAAAAAATAAACAAGTGTTACAGGGCAGGGGGAGGGGCACCCTAGGACACCAAGACTTGCCTGCTCCCAATGGGCTCTACTCTCCACCACACAAAGACAAACATACACTTTGTGCATAAGACCTCTGATGAAAAAGAACCTGAATACAATCAGTGTGCAACAGAGAAGATAAGGAAAAGAATATATTAAAAACAATTTTCAGAACACCCAAAGTTACCCATCCCCTTGGAAGTAAAAGTCCAGTCAGACAGGGCTGGCTCAAAGTGAGACTGCTAAGGCCTGCCACAAGTCTGAGGCACCTTCTGGCGGGGAAACACAGGAAAGGGCAGAAGGAGCCAGACAAGTCTGGGACAAAAGGAGCAAAATTAAAATATAATTCGAAGTAAAGGCTGCCATTGTCAACCTCGCCACATGCCTCTCACTCACATCTCTGTCTCTTTCAAGTGTCTCCTTCCATGTCCCCAAGTCCCTGGGTCAAGTCCAAGGCTGAGAAGCAAGCATGGCTTCTCCTTCATGTCTCTCTGCTCCATATACCCCTTCCAGTCTTCTTCCTTTTCCATCTCCCTCTGCTTCTCTTCAGCAGTTTTCTTCTCTTCTCTCCAGGTGTTTTTTTGTTTTCTTAATCCTTCTCTCAGTTTTTGCTAGCTTCACTTCCCTGCCCAGCTCCACCTTCCTTTGGGTGGAGCAGGAAACCAGGAAATTTCCCTTTCCCTGATTTTTACCCAGGTATACAAGGATGTTTAAAAAATAAAATAAAAGCGTTTGGGACCTCTTGCTGAATTTAGAAGTCACAATGAAATGTGAATTCCTGATGGTTATTACTTTTTAGTATTGGCTCTGAAGTATTGAAATTCAGAGTTAGCCCACAATATTTTTATATTGTAGATGTAATCAGGACCTTTTTAAGAGTGGATATAATCAGAAAGCCAAAATCTATATATGTGATTTACATCACATTCATATATGATTGTATCTCTTTCTTTTTGTTGTATTTATTGCTGAAAACACCTACACACTTACCCGCATTCACAACTGTCCTGTCCAAGTAGAAGACGTTTTCTTTTCCCTCTTCCCCCAATGTTTGTCTCTCGTTGTCTTCAACCTTGACTATGCATGACTGGACCCATCATATCTGTTCTTAGGTCCTTTCCATCTTACAAAAATCAAGTCTGCCTGGACTCCACATCTTGGGAGCCCTGGGTGAAAAGGCTTTCTTTGTGTCCGTCCTGCTCCCATGCATTCCTCACGTCGCGGTCGACTGGATTCCGTCCAGTCGTTCCCAACACGCTTCTCTTACTTGAATCAGCAGTGTACCCCTGGCAGCTAAATCCAGCAAATGCTTTTTATATCTCTTCTCACATGAACTTCTTCTTTGTGTTTGATGCTATTCTCTACTCCCCCCATCAATAATAAGTTGTTTATCCCCTGTTTTATGATTCCCCCCTTTTTTTGATTTACTAGAACCTCTTCCTCTGTTCATCCCGAGAGTGGAGTTTTCTGGGGTGCGCTTATTCATTTTCTGCTTTTTTCATACATTCACTCTCATGGCTAAAATGGAATTTAAATATGGATAACTCAAAGTCCTGTATTTTGACTCAAGATTTTTCTTTCAGATGTCTAATTCAAACTTAGCATTTTCTATGAGGCATTTTCACTCAGATGTCTCAATGAGCACCTCAAAGTAAGCTAGTCCAAAATGTCCCACATCACTGTCATGTGACCATATGTTTATTGTCTATATTAGGTCATATTTTGAATGTAAAAGATGGCATATCACTAACTGTTAAGTCACAATAATATACATACACAGAAACTCTACCAGGTAATCCAGGCAAACGAATAGGGCTCCTTCAGCAGACACTGCAGGCACAGTATGCAGTGGTGATGAGCATTTCCAAGGGCTAAGAAAAGCATTTGTTTTAATTTATTTTAAATCAGATGAAAATAAATATAATCATGAAAACTTTAGCAGGGAGTCCAGCCTGAATTATATTTGTCTTTTTATCAATGAAGTCATGAAATAAAATTTTGATTTTTTTTTTTAATGGAGGAAAAGCTCCCATAGACAAAGACAAACATATATAAGGGGACAGGAAAAATCATTATGCAGCCTTGCTTCTTTTCCTGACTTTCTGATGTTACAAGCTAGCATTTTCATCATTCACTCAATAGAAACCTAGACATTATATGAAACTTAAACCTAGATCTCATCCTTGAGACCGCCTGCCCACCCCCAGCCTTTCAGTGCCCATACCACTTATGGGCAGAATTATCTGTGACTTACTTATTCCCTCAGTTCAGTTTCCATCTAAGAAATTGGTCCATGGTTGCCTCTCTCTTAGATCTATCAGGAAATCCAAGAGTATGCTATTGTTAAATGCTTTCTCACTTCTGCTTCTTTTCTTCCATGAATTTTTTTATCCTCTTCTTCCTCATTTCTTCCACTGTCATTTTATTATTCAGCAATAAAATATTTCTGCCACATAACAACCACTGGCCCACAAATCTTTCCCCATGTGGAACCCAGTCTCCCCTCTGACACAGAGTGTGAAGGGAGGGAACGTCTCACCACCTCATAATACATGTTATGGTACACAGGGCTGGAGAGTTTATCCTGAAAGCTACTGATCCTTTGTCAGAGAGAATAAGCATGGCTTCTCAACTGAAACAGTCCCACCTTTTTCTAGATTATCTGTAATGTTTGATTGAGAGAAGTTGTAGCTATAGGGAATGATAATTTTATCTTTAGTATTACATAATGAAAATGTGAATTCTGTACAGTGCCTATGTGCTGCCTGCATGGATGGTCGCTCAGCACCATCACGTTTATTTGATGAACCACCATCTGCTCCATAGATTGGGCTGATGGGGCGACATTAGGGGAGTCATGAAGATAGGAAAGCTTTCCTTCCCAGTTATATCTCCTCAATCATCATTGTCAGACAGAGGTCCACCTCTTAATAGCTTTGCTATTCTGGAGTTGAGATATTCTTTTATCTACAAATGAGCACAGTAGCAAAGAAAAGTCAAAAACAAAACATACTATACACATATACAAAACACAAAATATGCACTATAATTGATCAATGTAATTCACTACATCAACAAATGGAAAGATAAAATCATATCAATAGACACAGAAACAAAGAAACTGTTTGACAAGATTCAACTTCTATTTATGATAAAAAAAAATCCTCAAAAAATGGGAACATAAGGAACATACCTCAACATAATAAAGGTCACATATGGCAACCCACAGCTGATACACTAAATTATGAGAAGCTAAAAGCTTTCCCTCTAAGATCAGGTGCAAGATAAAAATGCCCACTTTCGCCATAACTTTTCAATATAGTATTGGAAGTCTTAGTTAAACTATTAAAAAGAGAAAGATATCAAAGGATCCAAAGTGTAAAAAAAGAAGTAAAACTATTACTATTTATAAATGACATGATAATCTATGTAGAAAATCCTACACTAAAAACCTGTTAGAAACAATAAATCAGTACAGTAAAACGGCACATTACAAATCAATTTACAAAAATCAATTGCATTCCTATATGAAAACAGTGAACTAGTTGAGAAATTAAGAAGACTGTGTCATTTAGAGTAGCATCAGTAAGCTTTAAATACCTAAAAATAAACTTAACAAAAGAGGCAATAGATATATATACTAAAAACTACATGACATTTATAAAAGAAAAAGAAAACACAAAGAAATGGAAAGATATTCCCTGTTCATGGATAGGGAGACTTAACATTGTTAAAATGGTTATCTTTACCCAAAGAAATATACAGATTCACTGCAATCCCTACAGTTTCAATGGCATTTTTTTGAAGAAATTGTATTCACAATATGGAAATTTATATAGGACAACAAAAGACTCTAAATAGCCAGTACAATTCTGACAATGAAAAGGAAGAACAGGGCCTCCCTGGTGGTGCAGGGGTTAAAGTCTCAGCACTATCAAGCTATCATCAGCGCCTGTGGCATGAATTTGACCCACATAGTACAGCAGACCTACCCAGTCTTGCCCACTGCTCCTCTCAGCAGTATATTTTGGTAGATCTGCCTGTTCTGGTCCCCTCTCTGTCATGGTGAGTCCTCGCACTCCCCGCACCTCTGGCCTCTATCCCAATTCTTGTATACAAAAATAAATAAAATAAATCTTTAAAAAAAAAAAAGAAAAGGAAGAACAGAGGTAACATATTCCCACCTTCAAATGATACCATAAAATAATGAAAACAGTATGGTATTGAAAGAAAAACAGATACACTGACCAGTGGAATAGAACTGAAGTCCCAGACATAAACCCACAGTTATGTGAACAGATAGTCTATGGCAAAGGAACAAGGAGTATTCTTTACATTAAAGAAAGGAAAAATCTCTTACAAAAATGTTGTTGGGAAAAGAGGACAAACACATGCATAAGACTGAAATGAGACAACAATCAACTATATGCAAAAATTAACTCAAAATGGATTAGACTTGAATGTAAGACCTGAAACCATAAAATCATAGAAAAAAAAACATAGCCAGAACACTCTGTGAAATTGACATCAGTGATGTCTTTGGGGTACTGGATTCTAACATCGAGGGGCAAAAAGGCAAAAATAAACTAATAGCAATATATCAAACTAAAAACCTCTGCACACATTGAAAAGATACCCTACTGCATAGGAGAAAATATTTGCACAACCTGTACTTGACAAGTTGTTAAGATCCAATATCTAAAGAGAACTCGTACCATTCAACACAACAACAAATAATCCAATAAAAAATGGACAGAAGAGTGAAGTGGTCACTTCTCCAAAGACACACAGATGACCAGGAAGCACATGAAAAAATGCTCATCATCATTTATCAGGGAAATGCCAATCAGAACCACAATGAGATAGATACTACCTCACACCTGTGAGACGTGCACATTTTAAAAACACCAGAAAAAAAAAAAAAAACAACAAGTGTTTGGTGAGGGTGTGGAGAAAAAGGGTAAATTGGTCCAGACCCTATAGAAAACAGCATGGAGGTTTTTAAAAGCATTAAAAAATAGACCTGTTGTACAACCCAGCAAATCCACTCCTAAGTATCTAATTTTTTGTGATCTCCTTCTCTGGTTGCAAAGCCTGGGTAATGCTGGCTTCAAAGAATGTGTTTGGAAGTCATCTCTCTGTTTCAATTCTTTGAAGACTTTGAGAAGTCCATCAGTCCTGGTCTTTTGTTTGTTGTTTTTTGTTTGATTACCATTTCAATTTCCTTACTCTCGATTGATCTATTCGATTTTTCTATTTCTTCCTAATTCAGTCTTGGAATGTTCTTTGTTTCTAAGAATTTCTCCATTTCTTTCAGAATGTCCAAATTGTTGGCATATAATAGGTTTTAATTATCTCTTATAATCCTTTGTGTTTCTGTAAGAGCTGTTGTAACCTCTCTTATTTCTGATTTGCTTGATTGTTTGTTTCCTCTATTCCATGTCATTCTGACTAGAGGTTTGAGTCTACTGATAATCTTTACTTTGTTGCTTTGTCTGGACGATCAGTCTATTACTCAAATAGTATGTTAAAGTCCCTTACAGTTTTTGTGTTATTGTCACATAAATACCTTAATATAAATAGGCAGGTCTGGGGACAAGGTCTGGGTCCAGACCCTTTAGGTCTATTAATATTTACTTTGTATTTTTTGGTACTGCTTTGTTTGGTGCATATATTAATAATTGTTTGTCTTCCTATAGTATCGATCTCTTATCATTGTGTCATATTCATCTTCTTGCTACCCTTTTGTCTGGGAATCTATTTTATCTCATATAAACATAACAGTTTCTGGCTTTTAAATTTCTGTTGGCTTGGAGTACCATCTTCTATCACTTTACTCTAAGTCTATGTTTGGTTTTATAGTTCAAGTTTAAGTGTCTTGAAAGCAGCATCTATATGGGTTTTATTTTTAATATATCCCATCACTCTGATTATTGAGATTAGTTCATTTACAGTTAGGATGATTATTGACAGATATGAGTTTTCCATTTTGTCTTTATTTTTATGTTCTTTCTATTTACTTCTTGCTCAATAATTTGTAGACTTTCTTTCTTTGATTCATATAGGCAAGCTCCTTTCAACACTCTTTATACGGCAGGTCTAGTGATAGAAAATTTCTCCAGCTTTTGCTTGTCTGAGAAAGTCCTTTATTGTTTCTTCATATCTGAAAGAGAGACTTCTAATATGGTAGGCTTGGCTGGCAGTTTTTGTCTTGCAGAATTTTGAATACATTAGTCCATTCTATCTCAGATGTAGTTTCTTTTTGCTATTTCTTTTTTTTAATAAGATTTATTTATTTATGCATACAAGAGCTGGGGTACAGGCCAGAGGCGCAGAAGGTGAGAGGATTCACCAGACAGAGTGGGGAGCAGAACAGGCAGACTGACTGAAACACACGGCCGAGGGCAGCAGCGAGCAAGGCAGGAGAGGTCTGCTACGCCATGTGGCCATGTGGGTCCCCTCCCTGGCCGGCAGCAGTGGCTTCGGTTTGCTTCATAGTGCATTGCTTAACCTGCTGCGCCACCAGGGAGGCCCTCTTTTTGCTATTTCTAACCTAACAGAGCCTTTCTTTCTATATTCAAGGCAACTGACCAAGTGTGTATCTGAGAAGAGACAATATCAGTTGAGTTTATTAGAGAATAAACATTGCCCTTTTGTAATTAAAGAGCTGCTTTACCTGCTCTTCTCTGAAGGAATCTGTTTTCAGTGTTCTAGCCTCCAGATAACTAGAATGATGATTGTATTGTGACAATACGATTATATTCCACTTTATTCTAGCATTACTCATCAGTGAAAAGAACCCATGTCACTGCTATTGTTTTGAGTTTGTTGTCTAGAGTGCTGGAGAATGCCCCCAACAGACCAGGAAAGGCCGAGTTTGCTTCAGTAGTGATGGGGAACAGCATTAGAAATATTTTTAATTTTCTAAATAACATTTTAAAGTGGAGTAAAAATCATATTAAAATTATAATGTTGACTTTATTTTTAAATTTACTAATACAGAAATTCAGTGGAGAAGTATAGCCCACTGAAAAAAATATATCATTCTTCAATTAAATTGAATAGGTTGCCATCTTGGTGTCTACAAACCCTGTGAACTTGATAAATATGAGTGTGTCTCTTCAGCTGGCTCGGGTTGTTGTGGGATTGAATATGGCATGTGTCAGGAAGTCACTTTGCCATCTGATAAACCTGATGTCTTTGCTATTGTTATTTTTAAGCATAGGACGCAGAGAGAAAACACACACCCACACACAATCTACAGTTGTGACTCTCAATCTTTGATACACATAGAAATCACCTGGAAATCTTAAAGGTGATTATGATCTGCTCATCTAGCATTTTCTGAGATTCTGCAGTTGCTTCGTGCACACAGACCACACTTTGATTAGTAGTATCTAAAGGAGCTGAAGAACAATGTTTACTAAAAAGATTACTAATAAATAAAAAATTAATGTGTGCTCAACAATAATCTAAGTAGAATTTCTAATAATAATAATAATAATAATCCAGTAGAATTTCTCTACTGGAAATTCCCCAGTGCTGGCCAGGAGTGCAGGAGACTCAGCACTGGCTCCGCCACTACCAGCTGTGTGTCCTATTGTAACAGGGTGGTCCCAGGAAAAGGGGAAGTTCCAAAATTCTGGTTCCGCCCTAAGTGGATAGAGCTGAGGAGGATAAGAAGATTTTTGCAGAGAAGAAAAAAAGGAAGACAGGAAGATGGAGAACAGCAAGGAGACCTGGAGGAGGCACGTGGAGCAGAGGGACATGTGAAGAAACTGTGTTTGCTTTTTGGTCTTGGACTGGTTGGAACAGATGTGGGTGAGAGACCCGTGGGGAGGTTAACAATGGCAGCCTTCATCTTGATTTTGATTTTGCTCTTTTCCTCCCAGATTTGTCTGACTCTTTCTGACCCTTTTCTATGGGTCTCTACTGAAAGGTCCTTTAGATGTGTGGCAGGTTTTTGGGCCTTGCCTTGGGCCAATCTTATTTGGCTGGACTTTACCCTCAAGGAGATGGGTAACTTTGGATGCTTGACTTAGTAACTATGTTCTTTGTTCTTTCTTTATTGTACCCTAGTTGTATTAAAGTTCCTTTCCATTAAAGGTTTTGCATGTTTGTCTTAATGCGGCGGATGGCAGAACCCATTCAGAGAGGGCAGGCTTGGGGCTTCTGGGTGCTCCTCTCCCTGCCCTGTAACACTATCTCTTAGGGCTTGTCACTTAAGTGCATTGTATTTCATTTTCCCCATCTTCCAAATGGGGATAATAATACTTCCTCTACCTACTTTACAGAATTGTTGTAGGGGTCAAATAAGAAAATGTATGTGAAAGCTCTTTGAAAAATTAAAAGTGCTGCCCAATTGTAAAGGAGTCGATAGTACCAGAAGGAGGGGTGGTCTGAGTGGTGATTGTCTGGTAATGGAGAACTCCCCAGAAAAGTAAATTCTGAGCTTTCATTTGAAGGAGGCCAGAGAGGCTGATGTTCTATTACTCCAACTGAGAAGTAACTGCTAATGGAGGACAAGACATAAAGACAGTAGCAACCAGATGTTTGGGTGTCCCTGCACTCCTGAGGCCCCCCAGAAATTCTCATGCTTCCATAGTGGAGTGGCTACCCTGAAGAATTAATCAGATTTGAGATTGTTTTTTAAAGCAGAGCAAAACAATATAAAGCAGAGGGTAAAACACTGCCTTCAATCTCCATTAAAGCCTGTTGAATTGTTGCAAACACAAAAGAGAGATTATTTTTACAAAGCACTTTCAATGTTGCTCATTCATATATCATTCAGTTACATGATATAGATAAGCTCGCCCACACCTGGCCCCTAGTTACTGTTCATGAGGCCTCATGCTTCTAGGCATTCACTTAGGTCTCCACTAATGGTTTGAGCCCAGAATTATATGGGAAACACCAGCGTTAGATCTTTGCAGTCTCAGTCATTTGCCTTCTGCGTAGGTCAGAGCCAATTTTGTGAATGTGGATCTAGGCAGTTGCATAGAGCCCCACTCTAGAAAGGCCTGTGTTTAGTTTAGTGCTTTATTGTCCCTGTTCTGAAATTCCTAATCATTTTTTAATAAGGGGCTCTGCATTTTCATTTTGCAGTGGGTCCCAGTGCTGGCTTTGGTCCTCCATTCCTTACCAACTACCCACTGCTTATCCTCCCTCCTGCCAATATTTCCCCTGTGCTTCCTAGAGCACCTGTCTTTTGAAGATTGGCTCCATTTATTATTCTCAATTATCTACCATACCAGTATCATTAAGAAACTTTAAATAATGTTAATATCAAAGTTCCTCCCAGGCAATTAGACCAGAATTGTTTATCTGGGTCCCAGGTATGCATGCGATTCTAATGTGCATCCATTCTAGAAAGTATGTCCAGTCGAAAATAACATTCCAGTTGAGAATAATTGTCCAACTTGCAGAAAATATTCTCTACTTCTATGTTTAACAGAAACTTCATTGGTCTCTATGGACGTGATTTTCCTTGCAGTCCTTTCAAATGGAAACTGCTCATCCTCTCTGCTGTATGATGGCATGTTATGCCATCCAAATGTGAACAAGACACCCCTATTTACTTCTCCATCATACTGCTTTACAAACTTTGCTCCTCTACAATATGCTACATATTTCATTTCTGTTATTCTCTGGCCATCTCAATTCCAATGGTCTTCACCATCTCTCCATAGCACATACTCTTATACCTAACTCTCATCACTCAGATCTCATTCACTTCAAAATTTTATGCTGAATCCAGACTCATTCTGCCTATTTTGTTCCTACCATGCCTATTTTCTCATTCCAAGTAAGGTAACATGCACAGGTTGTGGGAATTAGGAGGTGAACATAGTTGGGTTTTTTTTGTTGTTGTTTTTTTGAGGGGGTAGGAGGGTGAAGCACCTTTTGATTCACTACACAAACTCTTGTAATTCTGCAGATCAGAGCCACAAAAAATCTCCAGTTCTTTGAAGCAGTCCTGTTATTTGTTCACAGAGATAATGTCTTCACTCCTTTCAATGGTTCTCTAAGCATCACCAATCTTCCCTCTTAGTCAAGTCATTGTTACGCCTCTCACAGAAGATCAGCTGATGTCTTCCTTCACTTAGAAAATTGAAGCCATCAAGGTTTCTTCTCCATCAGCTTCTCCCATACATGCTCATTCTTTTTTTTTTTTTTTCCAGCTCCAAAGGGTGATGCTCCTTCATCTTTCATCTTGTTCAAAGTCAATGCCTCATATAAACTCTGATTCCATTCTTCCCATATCTTTTGGAAGACCTAGTCCTTCTGGAGGAACAACTTCCTCACTAGTATTTTTAATATCTCCTTCTTAGTTAACTTCTACTCAGATAATAGTAGTCCCTAGTATCTACCTCCTTAAAAATACAATACTTAATACATACTATCTTTTTTTGCATTCTAATTCACAAGATTTCAAACTTCATTGCTTCTGTTTATAATACAAAACACATTTCATTTTGGGACATAGTATAAACCTCAAGATAGCACATGACAAAACGAACTAAAATTTCTTGAAATTTTCCTTGTTCTTAATATGCTCTGAGCTTGCTGTCACTTCCTATCTTATTCTACACTGTCATATCACTTCTTCTCTTATTTATCCTATAAAACATTTGAGATGACCAACTGTACTGTCCTCTTGTAAAATCTCTCCTTCCTTAAATGAATGGGAACTCAGGTTTTATCACACCTCATTGAAACTTTCTCTTATGTTAAGTCCTGCATTGCTCTGTTTTGCTGCCTTTATAAACTGTTGCTATCCTCAGAATTGCATCTTTTTTTCTAACATATTTTTTTCAGTGAGTTCATCCAGTCTAGGGTCTTAAATATTACCTGATTGATCCTGAGACTGTTTCTCCATTTACCCCTTCTCTCTGAGGATCAAGAAGTATCAACATCTCCAGTGGAGCACCACAGGCACTTTATACTCAGTATAGTCAAACCTGAACATTTTATTCCAGCAAATACAGTGAGGAAAATCATGGGTTCCAGCCTCGGCTGGTGACAATTGACAATATCCTCTAGACCAATGATTCTCACATTTTTTGGCTCAGTGATGCCAAGAGTTCTTATAGTTCTACTTGCCAGAGAGTGAATTTAAAAATTGACATTATTATTTATAATCTGCCATGATGAATGATTCCTTATTATTATAATCCAGAATATGCTATGCAAATTTGAATTATTTCATGCTCTAAGCCAAAGTATGAATATTACCATATCCTCAATATAGAATCCAGTATTTCAACTCTGATTAAGGTTCTTAAGTCCAAGCTGACATCTACATTCCCCATCACATCCTGTAAATGCCAGGGGCTTCCTTTCCCAAGTGTCCCTGTCCTGTTCTGACAGATAATAAAGGGGGGCAATTTCATATGTCTATCTAGTCTATGGGGGAGGACAAGTTGGTCCATGCAAATAGAACATTAAATTATGGACTTATTTGCACAACAATAGAATCATCATGCAAATGAGAGTGACCCAATCTATTAATTTTTCTTTTTCTCTATTTTGGTTATCTTTCCCCCCTCAGGTGCAGAAAATTTGGATCAATTCCAATTTGTTTGATTGGATTTTTTAAAATAAGCATAAAAATATCAAGCAGTTCTTTTAAGCTTTTTTTAGTGAGCTCTACAAGGGCCAAATCAATTAAGCAAATTGCTTTAAAAAATAACCTGCCAACTAATAAAACCTCGTCCTTCTTCAGAAATAGTATATGCCAAGTTTTATTTCCAGCTGAATTAGAAACTTCTCAAAACCAGAAGTTTAAAAAAGAAATGCTGACATGACCTCAGAGTCATGGTGCCACAGAAAGGGGTGGGTCCAGGCCAGCAGGGCTGTGTTGAGAGCAGTTCCAGAGACACACTAAACCAATGGCTCTGACAGAGATTACTTGTGCCTTTGGTGGGGCAGTCAGATAAAAAATACCTTCTCTGACTGCTGAAACGAGGTATTTTTCTCTCATTTTTAGTTTTCCTAAATAAATATATGTGAAATTTGGAAGCCATGAGCAGAAGTTCTGTGGTTTTCTGTTTCCCCTTTGTTTGCCTCCCCTTGTTTCACCTACCATTTAATAAGCAGTAGCACAGGAACAGTAATATGTAACCAGAACAAACAGAGGACATAGGAAAGGTGGAGAAAAGTTAGATATATAAGCAAGAAAAAGTGAGTTATTGATTTTATTGACTGGTCTGTTAACTTCTGACATTGCAATAAAGCCTTATTTATTTGTATACAGAAGACTCAATTACATAGATACATATCATTTTAACAACTGGGTTATTTACAGGAGAATTGCCGCTTCATAAATAATATAGACCTGGAATTTCTCAAACTGATCTTTATCCATTGTTACCTAAGGAGGTTGTGATGGTTTCCAGGTACCTTCACCGGGCCATTAGAACAGCATTGCAATAGGCTGAGAGAAGAAGGGCGGGGGAGGGGAGGAGGAAAGGGCAATGGAGCCAGAATGAACTAAAGGCAGGAGCCTCAGACCTGCTATAATATACAGTAAATAATCTGAGGATAATGAGATCCCAGATAGAGCTGCAGAATGGGTCTCCCTTCTGCCAGCGCAGAAAAGCTGTCAGTGAAGACAATTAGGTTAAAAGATCCATATCTTTAAACTGAGGTTTTTTTTGTATGAGTCATGAAGATTCTTTTCCAGGTTTTATTTTTTAAAACATGAAGAAAATGCCTCAAAGGAAGTTTTATAATAGTAGGATCAAGTATTTCCAAACACCTTCTCTTAAGGGGCTGATTGTTACAATGGAGCAGCACCACCTGGCTGTGCCCTGGTTCCTTTGGGTTCCCTTGAGCCTTATGCAGGGGAGTCTCCTGAAATTGTGTTTTGTTTAACTATTAGTTTAATGAATAGATTATCTGCTAGGATGTAAGTCCCAGAGGCCCAGGGACCATATCTGATCATCATTCAGTAAATATTTGTTGGGAATGAGTGAATTAAATAATGAGAAGTGAAACAAAATTATATTTTATGAGTCACTAGCATCTTGAAAAATACTGTTCACCTAGCAAAAATAGAGAATTAATGATCAAAGCTAGTGTCGGCATCTTAATTTTCGAATGAGGTGGCTAGAATTCACTGCCAGTAGTAGACTGGGAACTCAAACCCTGGTCGTGGAACTCAGAAATCCACATGAACATCCCGCTAATGAGTAAGGACCAGAGGGTAACAGAGATACAATGCAGACAAAGGACAGTTGCAAGAAAACGATCATGCCTTGGCTATTGTGAACAAGGCTGCATGAATATGAGATTGAGATCCTGATTTCAAATCTTTTGGGTACATACCCAGACGTGAGATTTTTGGATATTCTGGTCATTCTATTTTGAATTTTTAAAAATAGCTTATGTTTTTAAAGATTTATTTATTCATGCATACAAAAACTTGGGTACAGGCTAAAGGGGAGGGGGTGAGAGGTGAGAGGATTCACCAGAGACAGAGTGAGGAGCAGAGCAGGTGGATTGACTGAAATACACTGCTGCAGGGAGAAGGGGGCAAGACAGGAGAGGTCTGCTGTGCCATGTGGGTCAGCTCCCTGGACAGAGATCGAATTCATGCTGCAGTGCCTGCGGACAGCTTCATAGTGCTGCAACTTAACCCCTTGCACCACCAGGGAGGCTCCCTATTTTGAATTTTTGCAGAATCTGCATTCTGTTTTCCAAAGCAACTATGCCACTCTACCTTCCCATCAACAGTGTACCAATATTTCCCTATTCTTGCCAATATTTATTTTTTTAATAATGGGTATCCTAATAGTGTGAGGTGATATCTCATGGTTCACAATAGCCAAGATAATGGAAACTAAAGTTCATTAACAGATGAATGGATAAAGAAAGTATGGTGTATACATAAAGTGGAATACTAGTCTGTCTTAAGAAAGAAGGAAATTCTGCCATATACCACATGGATAAACCCAAAGCACATTATACTAAATGAAGTGAACCAGAGACAGAAGGACAAATATTGCATGATTCCACCCATATGATGTATCTAAAATAGTCAATCTCCTAGAAACAGAGTGAATGGTGCTTGCTAGGAGCTGGGAGGAGGGGGGTAGTAGAGTTACATTTAAGGAATTTGTTTCAGTTAAACAGAGGAGCAACCTTGTGTCTGTACTTAACCAATACTACATTGTACACTTAAAAATTTATTAAAGGGTAGTGATCTTATTTTTGAGAAGGGAGAGAAAGAGAGATAAAAGGGGAGGTACAAGAAAATACCCTGAGTCCAAGCCAAACTGAGCAATTGTTTGCTGTTTCCTTACCTATAAGAATTGTCACTGCCTCCATGTACCTGTTTTCTACCTGGTCTTTATTTATTTGCTCCTTATTATCAGAGTCCCCCTACATATATATCCATGCTTATGTTCCACTTAGGAGCAGAGTTCTTTCTGCATGCATGCTTAGATGCCATCTAACCCATGTGTAGATAAGCCCTTTCCGGCCAAAGTCATCATTATCAGACATTGTCCTGAAAACCACACCTCCAATCCAACAAGTGTATTTCTTTTTATTCTGTTCCAGTGGTTCACACTTAACTGTGTGCACCTCTGTCCTGAAGTCCATCTCCTATGCCTGAGCCATGAGCAGTGCTTGTCATCCCTACCCAAAGAGCCTTTCAAACCAATAAAGGTGTTTGCTGTCAGTTCTGCTCCTTCCCATCTCTGCGTTCCCCAGAACCTGTGGGTTCTGTCCTGCCTTTGAGGCATTGACAATGTTTGATGCTAACACTAAGCATCTTCTCATATTTCTTAGATCAAACAGTCTCCTATGCACTGACAAGTGTCCTGATAGGGGCCGCCTTCTGGCCCACCCATTCATTCCATCCTTACTGCCCTCGTGTCTGAACTCAGCTTTCTATCTCAGAGGTAGGGGTCAAGTGTGGGGCATGTCATGGACTTGCTCAGTGATCATATTTGCAGGGCTCACTGCCATCAGTATGTAACTTGGATAGGTATTAGGACAGACTGGGCAATGATGCCCGTGGTGTGAGTGAATGCCAATGAGAACAATTGAAGCAGACAAGGAGTCAGTTGCTGGCAACACTGAAATACAAGACTTGGAATTTGGTAGCTGGCTGCCTCTAAGGGTGAAGCAGAGTGACCAGGCAAAGTAATTTAGTGATTTGTTTTTAGCGATTAGGAGACACATGAATGGGAATTGTGATGTTAGGAGGAACTGGAGCTTTTGAAAAGAGAGGATTTTGTGGATCTGTGGGAGATGTGCTATTTATAAATACTGGATGGGGGTTCAGAGGAGAGTTTAGATGTTGCAATTTAGATTTAGAAATCCTCCTCTTTCTCCAGTCTTCCTGCATTTTTTCCCCTATACCTGAAACCATCCCTACCTATTGGTCATGTGTGTCTGATTTTATAAGACCTTGTAAATGTCCCCTGTCTAAAAGGTTTCCTCTGTGACCACATGCTTTCCTACTTCCTTCTTTATCAAGATCACTTATGATTAGACAATCATATATATGTGTCATTTATAACAACACTCTAATAATAGTTGATAACGATAGCCACTTGTGTCCATATTATGCGCCAGACACAATGCTCAGCTGTTTTCATTTATTAACCTCTTTTAATCTCATTTAGTAACCTCTTTAAATTTCACAATTACTATGCAGATGCTATTGCTACCCCCATTTTACAGCTGAGGAAACAAGATCAGAGAGGTTGGGTAACTTATCCAAAGTCACAAATATGGCACATGTGAAACAAAGATGAAAAACAAGTTATTCAGAATACATTGTGTTATCAAAATGTTATTTTTAAAGATTGCTATTCTCTTCTTTCTATGAGTTCTGGTTATGGGATAATGTGGATGGTTTTCCTGATTCTTTTTAGAATCTGATTTTCTAAACCCATGTGACTGATCCACATTCCCTTTCTTGATAAATAAACCACTTAGAAATATATGGTCATATTATCCCCAGAATCCTACTACTTCATCATGGCCCTATTGATCAGTATTAAGTCTAGACTAAGATACCACTCTCTGCTTTCTAAACCTCCTGAGAAATGAAGCTGTCAGACAGGCCAACCAAAAATTTATCAGGTGATCTGCTCTCTGAAGACACTTCCAGGAGAAGCTATTCACTACTGAATACTTTTTCTTTACAAAAATTCTACAATTAACATTAGCATCCACATCTTTCATTCAATTTGAGGTCTGTCATATATATGTCCTCAAGATGAAATTTTTACCTTCTGGCTGAGAAAAAAGCAATCCCTAACACCTAACACCCGTGTGCCTGGCACCCACAGGAGCCTTGATGTCCTCCTGTGGTATACACAGAGCTTCAATCAGACAAGGCCACATTGACCATGTTGGTTCAGGACAAAACCAAGATCACTCCATAATCTAAAGGGAAAAAAAAGAAGAGCATTGTCTAAACCACAAAGTGACCCAATAGTCACAGCCATCATCCTGACTAGAAAACCAATTACAGCTTTCACTTTGTTTTTCTGCCTTCTACTAACCATCACTTGGACCCGGATTATAATTTACAGATTAAATCCAAATACTTGTGAAATCTACTTCTTGTATTTTCACTTGACTTTAGAATGGTAGGATCAAAATATTCAATTGGAAAATTGTCCCACTTCCAGATAACCCCAGAGCAAAGTTCCATTTCCTTGGACCCTGTCCATGATCATCTTAAGCCAAAATCCTGTAAGTCATTCCTTCTCATAGTGATACCTATTGGTTCCCCAGTTCCCCTCAGTGTGAGTTCTCCTTCCTTTCTGTGAGTCAATGAATAAAAATTAGCCAAGTCCAAGTACATGGTAGTCTTTGACTGAAGCTCATTTGGCTGAAGCACATACCCAAGTACTTCTCATTATACACATCTTAGATTTGTACATAACCCATAGATCTGTTTACAGTGCAGACTGGGGTTGAAAGAATCCAACAACTTGACCAGACTTGGGGAAGTTAAAATAATGATAAAAGATAATCCGAACAAGTTCTGTGAAGCTTTTGCCTATTTGACTTTAAGTGGAACAAAATCTTCAGAACAAGAGGACAACAAAATAATACTTTGCTAAGTGGATAAAAGAATATGACCTAAATCTATTAGTAATATAACACTCTATAAGGTCTCCTTCTCCTGTTTTTAAATAAATTGTAAATTTGAATCAATTACTTAAACTTTATGAACCTAAATTCTACTATCATAGGGTTACTATAATGATTAAATGATTACATATTTTAGTTTGTTACTAGTCTGTTGGCTGATGCGCTATGATTTTTAGTTTCTTACTCTGGTACTTTTTTGATCAAATATGTTTCTTTCCAACAAGACACCTTAGCTAACTACCATATTCCAGTCAGAAATCTAACCAAATCTTGAGGATATTTTAGAGAGTGTATGTAAAATTTCCAATTTATTCTGTTGCCTACATGCTTTCCCAAATTGTATAACTATATAAAGGTTAAGAAGCTAATGTATTTTATTCATTCTGAGATCACAGCTTTCCCTCATAGCTCAATATAAGCATCTTAAAGGGAAGGTTTTGTAATAAAAATTGGGATTGCCATGTCAATTGCAATGGCATGTCATTTGCAATGGCATGTTAATTGGCTTTTTTCCCCCTTCACTAGCATAATATAAAATATTCATGAATTTTGCATCAATAACATCCTTTATTTGATGAAATATGGTATATATTTTTAACTGATTGAACACCTCTTCTACTATTTTACCTTTTCACCATCATAATTAGCAGCTCACTCTGTTTCTTGTTTCTCTTTTGATCCTACCACCCCAAGTCAAATGAAAATATGAGAAGTAGATTTTGCAGGTATTTGGATTTAAAACGTGCAGTTATGATCTGGGTCCTAGTGATAGTCAACATACTTTTATCTGAGCACTTACAGAGATCTCAAAATAAGCTAATATAATACATGGAAATTGCCTCACATTTGATACTGTCATGTAGGGAAGTTAAAAATAATGATAAAAGATAATCCGAACAAGTTCTGTGAAGCTTTTGTCTATTTGACTTTAAGTGGAACAAAATCTTCAGAACAAGAGGACAACAAAATAATACTTTGCTAAATGGATAAAAAAATATGACCTAAATCTATTAGTGATATACAACTCTATGAATGCACTCAAGTTAATAGCATCTTTTAGCAATAGATACTTTTTCAATTACAATAATGCTAAGGAATATAGTCTGAGAGAAAAATGGTCAGAAACACATGAATTTGGCTAGCTGTTTAGCTCTTTGGTTCTTTGTAACCAATTCTAAGGGAGAAAAAAAGAATCAGACCAGAAATCTATTGATAGGGCATTCACTTGAGTTTGTGTCTTCTATTTAATTTTACTACATTTGAAAAGTTTTGTTACCCTTTTTCCAAGAAAGTTGTGTAGCACTTGCTAATTTATTCATAGAGTTGTATGACATCCTTCTCTTTCTGTACAATCTTGTGTTGTCCTGCTGTCATAGAAGCCCCATTACCGTAAGGGCTTGCTAACTAGGTGTGATGCTACAATTTCATGCCATGTGATTCTTCTGGGAGTATTTCCTTCCTGACTTTGCTGAGTTCTAAATGACCCCACTTTCACCAATCTTTAGTTGCACGCAAGACTGATTGCAAATGCTACCCTTTTGGAGTATCTGTGTAGTTTTATTTCAGCTTTAAGGGATTTAAAATTTTTATTCCCCTTTTTTAAAGTGGCGCTGTGGCTACTTTTGCAAAGAACGTGGTGTTCTGAGAGTAAATAACTGAAATGGATAGGCCAGACTCTTATCTTCGTGGACCCTCACAAATGGAAAAGCAAAGATATGGATGTAGAAAGAGAAAGTGTCAGGAAAATTGCTGTAAATCACAGAGCAAGGATATTGGGCTACATTTGGCATCAGTTTTGTTGTGTTTTAAAAAGGATAAATATGCTTCCCTTTAAGGATGTAGGACCAGCTTTTCCTGCTGTGAGCCTCTTCGCTGGGAGTCCTCCCACCGCGTTGCACAGGGTGAGAAGTGGTCGAGGGTGATTACTATGATTGAGGGTATTCCTCTTGAACATTTTCTTTTCCCACATTCTCATGTGCCCCCTGCCCTGACTTTTGTGGGTTAGGATATTACAGTCTACTGCAAATGTCTGATAAAAGCTGAGAGTTTTGGTGCATTTATACTTTAAATGCCTCCAAGGGGAAGGAAGGAAGGAAGGAAGGAAGGAAGGAAGGAAGGAAGGAAGGAAGGAAGGAAGGAAGGAAGGAAGGAAGGAAGGAAGGAAGGAAGGAAGGA